>JBDLLF010000122.1:27500-32500 GCA_039707465.1 Rhabdophis nuchalis | reverse complement strand
CCCTTCTCCAGAGAGGACCCAGGGCGGCGCACAGGAATTTAAAATACATACAAAAACAAATATAAAATTTTAAAAACTTATTAAATAACCCTCCTGCGCTAAAACCAAATTAAAACCCCCTAAAATTAACTAACTAAAATAGTCACAGCGGAGGTTACACTAGGCCGGCTTGATGAAAAAAGTGTGTCTTCCAAAGGGCGGGGCCCGCCATAGAGAAGGCCCTTCCCCTGGGTGTCGCCAGTCGGAGGTCTTCCCACCCACTTCTCCTCCGTTCTCTTCTTTTCTCTTCTTTTCTTTTTTAAATCGTTTTTTTTATCGATCGTTTGAATCTTTAGAAACAGAAAGAAAAACGCGACGAGAGAAAAACCCGAAACGCGCGCACGCACGCGCACCCCAAACCTACGCAACGATATAATTTAACAATTTTAATTTAATAATAATTTAATAATTTAATTTGTTGACCGCTCCCTCTCCCCAAAGGGACTCGGAGCGGTGCACAGGGCAAATAAAACAATAAATACACATACACATAATAAAAACAAATTAAATATATCCCTGCGCTAAAAATTACCAATTAAAATACTAAAATCCCTATCTAAAATTATTAACAATCCCATAGACGAGAGACTACCCTAGGCCGGCCAAGCAGAACAGATATGTTTTTAATTTTAGAAGGAAGGAGCGGAGGTCCGTAGTTGTTCTAATGTCGGGGGGAAGGTCGTTCCAGAGGGCTGGGCCCGCCACCACAGAGAGAGCCCTTCCCCTGGGCGTCGCCCGCTGACAAAGTCTAGTGGACGGCACCCGGAGAAGTCCCTCTCTGTGGGAGCGAATTGGCCGTGTGGATGTAGATGTAAAGTCACCGTACGGCCTTCCTACCTACTTCTCCGTTCTGCACGGCCTTCCTATTGCTTTTACCTCCTCCTATGGTTATACCGCAGCAGTACTAACGCTTATAATTCTGTCCCGTGCTTTATAGAAATCCGATTCTTCTCTTTTGTCGCTCTTCTCTGCCCTCTTCCCAGAACCAGAACTGCCTCGGCTTTCTTTCGGCAGCTGCTGCGCACCGCCGGCTCGGTTTTAAACGGTCGTCCGCTAGGATTCCAAGATACCCCTCGCAGTGACTGCGTAGACGGCAACCGTGCCTTTCGTTTTTCTCGCCCTCGATGTAGAACTTTTACTTTTTTTCACCGTTAAACTCCGTCCCGTTAGATGGCGCCCCGACGTTCAGGTTTGTCAAGAAAAAAACAGATCCAGGAAACCCCAGCCCGACCTCAAGACCAGCGAAAGATTCTGGAAAAGATAAGCGAGCGACGAATTGGCGAACGCCTAGAGGTAAACAAAGCAACAGCCAAAAGCCGACGTGCGGTTTGTCGAAAACGGATCGTGCCAGACAAAAGCGACAAAATTAGCGGACCACACGCCGTCGACGTAGCTTCCTTGAACTTCGGCGAGGCATTTGACAAGGTAGACCATAAAGTAGAAGAATGTGGGTTAGACAGCCGGACGGATTGGTGGCCGGCCGGCCGGCCGGCCGGCCGACCGACCGACCGACCGACCGACCGACCGACCGACCGACCGACCGACCGCACTCAACGTGCAGTCCTCAAAGGAACGGCGCCTACACCGGAGGAAAGTATGCAGGCGGAGTACCCCGAGGCTCTGTTTTAGGCCCCGGCGCTCTTCGTCATCTCGTATCGATGATTTGGACGAGCGAACGAATGGGGAACTAACTCATCAAATGTGCAGACGACACCACGCCGGCAGGAACAGCCAACAACACTCCAGAAGATGCAGTAGGCTTAAGGCGCAGAAGGATCTTGGCAGACCTGAACATCGGGCGCTCTCTGGTAAAATGAAATTCGGCGGCGAACGAAGAGTAAGGTTCTACGTTCCTCCTAGGCACGAAAAACGAAACGCACAGGCGGTACCTCGCTCAGTAGCAGTAAACCGTGAGAGGGATCTCGGTGGACGACCGTTTGTGAACGTGACCCAGCAGCGTGCAGCAGCTGCCCAAAAAAGCCGACGCCGTTCCAGGCTGCGTAAAGAGCGGGATAGAATCGAGATCGCGTGACGTCCTAAGGCCACTTCGTAATGCCTCGGCAAGGCCACGCTTGGAATACTGCATTCGGTTTTGGTCGCCGCGATGTAGAAAAGGTGTGGAGACTCTCCGGAAAGAGCGCAGAGAAGAGCAGCGAAGACGACGAGGGCACCGGAGGCTAAAGACGTACGAGGGCGGTTTCCCGCCCAGGCAGGCGGGGTCGGACCAGAAGACCTCCAAGGCAGGTGCCTTCCAGTGGCTCTGCTATATTGTATTGCATTGCGCACACAGCCCTCGGGAGGCTCAGAATCCAATCAGAAACAGCACCACAAAAATCAGATTAGGAACGCAAGTTGAAATAGGGAAGAAAATGGTAAGTGAGCATCTGTCTGCCCTAGACGAGTTCAAATCACCAGGACCGGATGGATTACTGAAGGAACTGGCAGACGAGATCTCAGAACCACTGAACTATATCTTTCAGAGATC
This sequence comes from Rhabdophis nuchalis, assembly GCA_039707465.1. Lineage (NCBI taxonomy): Eukaryota > Metazoa > Chordata > Lepidosauria > Squamata > Natricidae > Rhabdophis > Rhabdophis nuchalis. The sequence continues at coordinate 29,976 of JBDLLF010000122.1, read as the reverse complement.
CTGGAGCACCGGGGAACTGCCAGAAGACTGGAAAAGAGCTGAGGTGGTTCCCATCTTCAAAAAAGGGGGAAAGAAATAGATCCAGGAAACTATAGACCCATCAGCCTGACCTCGATACCAGGAAAGATTCTGGAAAAGATAATTAAGCAACAAATAAGTGAACACCTAGAAGCAAACAAAGTAATAGCCAAAAGCCAACATGGGTTTGACAAAAACAGATCACGCCAGACTAATCTAATTGCATTCTTTGACAAAGTGACAAAATCAGTGGAATGCTGTCGATATAATTTACTTGGACTTCAGTAAGGCATTTGATAAAGTAGACCATAACCTACTATTAGATAAAGTAGAAAAATGTGGGTTAGACAGCATCACCACCAAATGGATTCGCAACTGGCTGACCAACCGCACTCAACGTGTAGTCCTCAATGGAACTGCATCTACATGGAAGGAAGTATGCAGTGGAGTCCCCCAAGGCTCTGTTTTAGGCCCAGTACTCTTCAACATCTTCATCAATGATTTGGATGAGTGAGGGGATAAATGGGGAACTCATCAAATTTGCAGACGACACCAAGCTGGCAGGAATAGCCAACACTCCACAAGATAGGCTTAAGATACAGAAGGATCTTGACAAACTTGTCAAGACATTGGGCACTATCTAATAAAATGAAATTCAATTGTGAAAAAAGTAAGGTTCTACATTTAGGCAAGAAAAACAAAATGCACAGGTACAGTATAGGTGGCACCTTGCTCAATAGTAGCAACTGTGAGAGGGATCTTGGAATCCTAGTGGACAACCATTTAAATATGAGCAGCAGCTGCCAAAAAAAGCCGTTCTAGGCTGCATAAACAGAGGGATAGAATCTAGATCACGTGAAGTGTTAATGCCCACTGTATAGTGCCTTGGTAAGGCCACACTTGCAATACTGCATACAGTTTTGGTCGCCACGATGTAGAAAAGACGTGGAGACTCTGGAAAGAAGAGCGCAGAGAAGAGCAACCAAGATGATTAGGGGACTGGAGACTAAAACATACGAAGAACGGTTGCAGGAGCTGGGTATGTCTAGTTTGATGAAGAGAAGGACCAGGGGAGACATGATAGCAGTGGTCCGATATCTCAGAGGGTGCCACTAGACCCGCGCCAGTCCGGCTTCCGACCCGGTCACAGCACCGAGACGGCATTGGTCGCGTTGGTCGATGATCTCTGGAGGGCGCGGGATAGAGGTTATTCCTCTATCCTAGTCCTATATTAGACCTCTCGGCGGCTTTTGATACCATCGACCATGGTATCAACCTATTGCACCGACTGGGGGGGTTGGGGCTGGGAGGCACCGTTCTGCGGTGGTTCTCGTCCTACCTCTCTGGTCGGTCGCAATATGTGTTGACGGGAGGGCAGAGGTCGACCTCGAGGCCTCTCCTATGTGGGGTTCCTCAGGGGTCGGGCCTCTCGCCCCTCCTATTTAACACATATATGAAGCCGCTGGGTGAGATCATCCGTGGTTTTGGGGTGGAGTACCACCTGTACGCTGATGACACTCAGCTGTACATATCCACCCAGGGGAAGAGCCTTCTCTGTGGCGGGCCCAGCCCTCTGGAAATGACCTACCCCCTGAATTACGTACCATCACCGACCTCCGCCTCTTCCGCCAATGTCTAAAGACATATTTGTTCCAACAAGCCGGCCTAGCCTAACCTCCCGTGGGGACTTTTAGGAAGTTTTTTAATTTGGTTTTAGTACAGGATAGGACTGTTGAATATTTAGTTTAAATTATATTTTATCTTTGTATTGGTATGTTTTTAAATTTCCTGTACGCCGCCCTGGGTCCTCTGTGGAGAAGGGCGGGATATAAATTGAAAGAAAGAAAGAAAGAAAGAAAGAAAGAAAGAAAGAAAGAAAGAAAGAAAGAAAGAAAGAAGAGGGAGTCAAACTATTCTCCAAGGCACCTGGGGGCAGGACAAGAAGCAATGGGTGGAAACTAATCAAGGAGAGAAGCAACGTAGAACTAAGGAGAAATTTCCTGACGGTTAGAACAATTAACCTCTGGAACCTCCAGAAGCTGTGAATGCCCCAACCCTGGAAGTCTTTAAAAAGATGTTAGATAGCCATTTGTCTGAAATGGTATAAGGTTCCTGCCCACGCAGGGGGTTGGACTAGAAGACCTACAAGGTCCCTTCCAACTCTGCTATTGTATTGTATTGTATTGTATTGTAATCCGCCTCCGCGCCGGTAGACCGGTCCGCCTCCGCCGAGGACCGCGGCCGCCGCGGCGGGACGACACCCGGCGCCGGTCGACCGGACCTCCCGTCCTTCGCGGACCCCGCCGGGCCCCGGCGCCGGGACCGAGGCGACGGCGGAGGTCGCCGACCGGGGACCGGCCGCCCGCGGTCGCCGCGCCGGGATCCCGTCCCGCCGCGCGGCGCCCGGATCGTCCCGGCAACGGTAGACCGGTCCCTCCGCCCTTCGCGGACATCCCCG
>JBDLLF010000122.1:10000-15000 GCA_039707465.1 Rhabdophis nuchalis | reverse complement strand
TTGATGAAAAAAGTGTGTCTTCCAAAGGGCGGGGCCCGCCATAGAGAAGGCCCTTCCCCTGGGTGTCGCCAGTCGGAGGTCTTCCCACCCACTTCTCCTCCGTTCTCTTCTTTTCTCTTCTTTTCTTTTTTAAATCGTTTTTTTTATCGATCGTTTGAATCTTTAGAAACAGAAAGAAAAACGCGACGAGAGAAAAACCCGAAACGCGCGCACGCACGCGCACCCCAAACCTACGCAACGATATAATTTAACAATTTTAATTTAATAATAATTTAATAATTTAATTTGTTGACCGCTCCCTCTCCCCAAAGGGACTCGGAGCGGTGCACAGGGCAAATAAAACAATAAATACACATACACATAATAAAAACAAATTAAATATATCCCTGCGCTAAAAATTACCAATTAAAATACTAAAATCCCTATCTAAAATTATTAACAATCCCATAGACGAGAGACTACCCTAGGCCGGCCAAGCAGAACAGATATGTTTTTAATTTTAGAAGGAAGGAGCGGAGGTCCGTAGTTGTTCTAATGTCGGGGGGAAGGTCGTTCCAGAGGGCTGGGCCCGCCACCACAGAGAGAGCCCTTCCCCTGGGCGTCGCCCGCTGACAAAGTCTAGTGGACGGCACCCGGAGAAGTCCCTCTCTGTGGGAGCGAATTGGCCGTGTGGATGTAGATGTAAAGTCACCGTACGGCCTTCCTACCTACTTCTCCGTTCTGCACGGCCTTCCTATTGCTTTTACCTCCTCCTATGGTTATACCGCAGCAGTACTAACGCTTATAATTCTGTCCCGTGCTTTATAGAAATCCGATTCTTCTCTTTTGTCGCTCTTCTCTGCCCTCTTCCCAGAACTGCCTCGGCTTTCTTTCGGCAGCTGCTGCGCACCGCCGGCTCGGTTTTAAACGGTCGTCCGCTAGGATTCCAAGATACCCCTCGCAGTGACTGCGTAGACGGCAACCGTGCCTTTCGTTTTTCTCGCCCTCGATGTAGAACTTTTACTTTTTTTCACCGTTAAACTCCGTCCCGTTAGATGGCGCCCCGACGTTCAGGTTTGTCAAGAAAAAAACAGATCCAGGAAACCCCAGCCCGACCTCAAGACCAGCGAAAGATTCTGGAAAAGATAAGCGAGCGACGAATTGGCGAACGCCTAGAGGTAAACAAAGCAACAGCCAAAAGCCGACGTGCGGTTTGTCGAAAACGGATCGTGCCAGACAAAAGCGACAAAATTAGCGGACCACACGCCGTCGACGTAGCTTCCTTGAACTTCGGCGAGGCATTTGACAAGGTAGACCATAAAGTAGAAGAATGTGGGTTAGACAGCCGGACGGATTGGTGGCCGGCCGGCCGGCCGGCCGGCCGACCGACCGACCGACCGACCGACCGACCGACCGACCGACCGACCGACCGCACTCAACGTGCAGTCCTCAAAGGAACGGCGCCTACACCGGAGGAAAGTATGCAGGCGGAGTACCCCGAGGCTCTGTTTTAGGCCCCGGCGCTCTTCGTCATCTCGTATCGATGATTTGGACGAGCGAACGAATGGGGAACTAACTCATCAAATGTGCAGACGACACCACGCCGGCAGGAACAGCCAACAACACTCCAGAAGATGCAGTAGGCTTAAGGCGCAGAAGGATCTTGGCAGACCTGAACATCGGGCGCTCTCTGGTAAAATGAAATTCGGCGGCGAACGAAGAGTAAGGTTCTACGTTCCTCCTAGGCACGAAAAACGAAACGCACAGGCGGTACCTCGCTCAGTAGCAGTAAACCGTGAGAGGGATCTCGGTGGACGACCGTTTGTGAACGTGACCCAGCAGCGTGCAGCAGCTGCCCAAAAAAGCCGACGCCGTTCCAGGCTGCGTAAAGAGCGGGATAGAATCGAGATCGCGTGACGTCCTAAGGCCACTTCGTAATGCCTCGGCAAGGCCACGCTTGGAATACTGCATTCGGTTTTGGTCGCCGCGATGTAGAAAAGGTGTGGAGACTCTCCGGAAAGAGCGCAGAGAAGAGCAGCGAAGACGACGAGGGCACCGGAGGCTAAAGACGTACGAGGGCGGTTTCCCGCCCAGGCAGGCGGGGTCGGACCAGAAGACCTCCAAGGCAGGTGCCTTCCAGTGGCTCTGCTATATTGTATTGCATTGCGCACACAGCCCTCGGGAGGCTCAGAATCCAATCAGAAACAGCACCACAAAAATCAGATTAGGAACGCAAGTTGAAATAGGGAAGAAAATGGTAAGTGAGCATCTGTCTGCCCTAGACGAGTTCAAATCACCAGGACCGGATGGATTACTGAAGGAACTGGCAGACGAGATCTCAGAACCACTGAACTATATCTTTCAGAGATCCTGGAGCACCGGGGAACTGCCAGAAGACTGGAAAAGAGCTGAGGTGGTTCCCATCTTCAAAAAAGGGGGAAAGAAATAGATCCAGGAAACTATAGACCCATCAGCCTGACCTCGATACCAGGAAAGATTCTGGAAAAGATAATTAAGCAACAAATAAGTGAACACCTAGAAGCAAACAAAGTAATAGCCAAAAGCCAACATGGGTTTGACAAAAACAGATCACGCCAGACTAATCTAATTGCATTCTTTGACAAAGTGACAAAATCAGTGGAATGCTGTCGATATAATTTACTTGGACTTCAGTAAGGCATTTGATAAAGTAGACCATAACCTACTATTAGATAAAGTAGAAAAATGTGGGTTAGACAGCATCACCACCAAATGGATTCGCAACTGGCTGACCAACCGCACTCAACGTGTAGTCCTCAATGGAACTGCATCTACATGGAAGGAAGTATGCAGTGGAGTCCCCCAAGGCTCTGTTTTAGGCCCAGTACTCTTCAACATCTTCATCAATGATTTGGATGAGTGAGGGGATAAATGGGGAACTCATCAAATTTGCAGACGACACCAAGCTGGCAGGAATAGCCAACACTCCACAAGATAGGCTTAAGATACAGAAGGATCTTGACAAACTTGTCAAGACATTGGGCACTATCTAATAAAATGAAATTCAATTGTGAAAAAAGTAAGGTTCTACATTTAGGCAAGAAAAACAAAATGCACAGGTACAGTATAGGTGGCACCTTGCTCAATAGTAGCAACTGTGAGAGGGATCTTGGAATCCTAGTGGACAACCATTTAAATATGAGCAGCAGCTGCCAAAAAAAGCCGTTCTAGGCTGCATAAACAGAGGGATAGAATCTAGATCACGTGAAGTGTTAATGCCCACTGTATAGTGCCTTGGTAAGGCCACACTTGCAATACTGCATACAGTTTTGGTCGCCACGATGTAGAAAAGACGTGGAGACTCTGGAAAGAAGAGCGCAGAGAAGAGCAACCAAGATGATTAGGGGACTGGAGACTAAAACATACGAAGAACGGTTGCAGGAGCTGGGTATGTCTAGTTTGATGAAGAGAAGGACCAGGGGAGACATGATAGCAGTGGTCCGATATCTCAGAGGGTGCCACTAGACCCGCGCCAGTCCGGCTTCCGACCCGGTCACAGCACCGAGACGGCATTGGTCGCGTTGGTCGATGATCTCTGGAGGGCGCGGGATAGAGGTTATTCCTCTATCCTAGTCCTATATTAGACCTCTCGGCGGCTTTTGATACCATCGACCATGGTATCAACCTATTGCACCGACTGGGGGGGTTGGGGCTGGGAGGCACCGTTCTGCGGTGGTTCTCGTCCTACCTCTCTGGTCGGTCGCAATATGTGTTGACGGGAGGGCAGAGGTCGACCTCGAGGCCTCTCCTATGTGGGGTTCCTCAGGGGTCGGGCCTCTCGCCCCTCCTATTTAACACATATATGAAGCCGCTGGGTGAGATCATCCGTGGTTTTGGGGTGGAGTACCACCTGTACGCTGATGACACTCAGCTGTACATATCCACCCAGGGGAAGAGCCTTCTCTGTGGCGGGCCCAGCCCTCTGGAAATGACCTACCCCCTGAATTACGTACCATCACCGACCTCCGCCTCTTCCGCCAATGTCTAAAGACATATTTGTTCCAACAAGCCGGCCTAGCCTAACCTCCCGTGGGGACTTTTAGGAAGTTTTTTAATTTGGTTTTAGTACAGGATAGGACTGTTGAATATTTAGTTTAAATTATATTTTATCTTTGTATTGGTATGTTTTTAAATTTCCTGTACGCCGCCCTGGGTCCTCTGTGGAGAAGGGCGGGATATAAATTGAAAGAAAGAAAGAAAGAAAGAAAGAAAGAAAGAAAGAAAGAAAGAAAGAAAGAAAGAAAGAAGAGGGAGTCAAACTATTCTCCAAGGCACCTGGGGGCAGGACAAGAAGCAATGGGTGGAAACTAATCAAGGAGAGAAGCAACGTAGAACTAAGGAGAAATTTCCTGACGGTTAGAACAATTAACCTCTGGAACCTCCAGAAGCTGTGAATGCCCCAACCCTGGAAGTCTTTAAAAAGATGTTAGATAGCCATTTGTCTGAAATGGTATAAGGTTCCTGCCCACGCAGGGGGTTGGACTAGAAGACCTACAAGGTCCCTTCCAACTCTGCTATTGTATTGTATTGTATTGTATTGTAATCCGCCTCCGCGCCGGTAGACCGGTCCGCCTCCGCCGAGGACCGCGGCCGCCGCGGCGGGACGACACCCGGCGCCGGTCGACCGGACCTCCCGTCCTTCGCGGACCCCGCCGGGCCCCGGCGCCGGGACCGAGGCGACGGCGGAGGTCGCCGACCGGGGACCGGCCGCCCGCGGTCGCCGCGCCGGGATCCCGTCCCGCCGCGCGGCGCCCGGATCGTCCCGGCAACGGTAGACCGGTCCCTCCGCCCTTCGCGGACATCCCCGGGGCCCCTCGCGGGGACCGAGGCGACGGCGGAGGTCGACGACCGGGGACCGGCCGCACGCGGTCGACGCGCCGGGATCACGTCCCCTGGAAGTCTTTAAAAAGATGTTAGATAGCCATTTGTCTGAAATGGTATAAGGTTCCTGCCCACGCAGGGGGTTGGACTAGAAGACCTAC
>JBDLLF010000120.1:7500-102500 GCA_039707465.1 Rhabdophis nuchalis | reverse complement strand
TTTCTAAATATTAAAGCAGGAGTGTCCAAACTTGGGAACTTTAAGACTTGTGGACTTCAACTCCCAGCATGGCTGGCTGGGGAATTCTGGGAGTTGAAGTCCACAAGTCTTAAAGTTCCCAAGTTTGGACACCCCTGTATTAAAGAGAATGATGCTCCTGGAGAGGAATGCCACAGGACAGAAGGTCCCTCGCTGCTTTCTGCTGGTCTTCTCCAAGCCTGACTAAACATGAATGGAAGATGCTTTTCTATTTTGTTTCTTTGACTTCGCTTTGGTTTTAATTTGAAGGTTGTGTGTTTTGCGTGTTTCATGGCCTTTTGCATTTGGGATGGGATGACTTTTCATGGGAAATGCCTTCTTATCCACAAACGTGTGTGGATGAAAATAATAATAATAATAATAATACCCTTTTCAAAACTCTGGTGGGAAAGGAAAGTGAGTGTGCAGTGAATGCACAACATGAAAAATATGACAAATATCACCGTTCCCTCATATCAAGAGCCTGGCGGTGCCCGTGGTCCACCAAGGCAGACCGTGAACACAGCTAAAAGAAGAAGAAAAAATGAATTGGTTTTGATTAAATTACATTTCAGTTAAATTAAACGCAGTTAAAAGGATTACTTCCCCTCCGTTGACAATTTTCCTCTTCTGTCTCATTAAACATTGTAATTCCGCAGCTAATCTTGGGAGGACCTTTGCAAGCTTCTGGCTGCCCTGGGGGAGTCAAAGGTTGTGATCCTCAGTTGGTGTGCACTTCAATACAATACAATACAATACAATACAATACAATACAATACAATACAATACAATACAATACAATAGCAGAATTGGAAGGGACCTTGGAGGTCATCTAGTCCAACTCCCTGCCTATGCAGGAAGCCCTATACCGTTTCAGACAAATGGCTATCCAACATCTTCTTGAAGACTTGCAGTGTTAGGGCTTTCACAACTTCTGGAGGCAACTTCTGTTCCACTGATTAATTGTTCTAACTGTCAGGAAATTTCTCCTCAGTTCTAAGTTGCTTCTCTCCTTGATTAGTTTCCACCCAGGACAGAAACAACTTAGAACTGAGGAGAAATTTCCTGACAGTTAGAACAATTAATCAGTGGAACAGAAGTTGCCTCCAGACGTTGTGAATGCCCCAACACTGCAAGTCTTCAAGAAGATGTTGGATAGCCATTTGTCTGAAACGGTATAGGGCTTCCTGCCTAGGCAGGGAGTTGGACTAGATGATCTCCAAGGTCCCTTCCAACTCTGCTATTGTATTGTATTGTATTGTATTGAAGTGCACACCAACTGAGGATCACAATCTTTGACTCCCCCAGGGCAGCCAGAAGCTTGCAAAGGTCCTCCCAAGATTAGCTGCGGAATTACAATGTTTAATGAGACAGAAGAGGAAAATCGTCAGCGGAGGGGAAGTAACTTCCATGCTCTGAGAACCTCTTTGTGTGAGGATATAATAATGAAGAGCTAGATTATGGCTTCAAACATTGTAAATTAGCACCTTGGGTAATGAAGCTCAGCTGAGGAATCTGAGGGATGATCGAGGTCAGGAGTTGCCTTCAAAAGAGGAAGAAGAACAGAAAGACTTTAATAGGCATACCGAAAAAGCTTGCTGGAATCATTCATTTTCCACAAATGATTATCCAACATTGTTTTAAGCGGCCATTTTGTTAGGATATTCAGCCTTATATTGGCTTGACAATATATATGAGCCTATGTTCTTAAGGAGTTATGTAGCTTTAAGAACTCCCACAAAGCAGGCCACACCTACAGAAGAGGTTCTAAAAATTTTTGAAACCCACCACTGGATGTTGGTGAACTTTGAACTATAACCTCTAGCACTGAGATTCCACCGCTTTCTTCCGTTCAAATCCAGCTGGGGAGGTCCAATCCTGTTTAGCTTTTCCACATTGGTTAAGAACTGCCATGTCTCACCAGCAGTCGCTCATTAAGATCAAAGGCTTCTTCAATTTCATTTATACAGACCTATTGCCCACTTCATAAGACTCAAAACGGCCCTTTTTCCTTCCCTTCCACCCACTCCTCCCTCCCTCCCTCCCTCCCTCCCTTCTGTTGGAAGAAATATCCTTCTGGGTTCAATTCCAAGTGGGGAGAAAGACACTGGAAACACGGTGGCTGCTTTGAAAGATGGTTTAATGGTGGACATGATCATGTGGCTTGAGGTCCTGGGCATAGTGCACATATGGACTGGAGAGAGGGATATATTTATACACTCTCTTGGGCCCTGCCATGGAGCTTCCTGTTCGTGAACAAGAAATTTATCCCATTGGTGGTCAGACTCCCAGGGGACGGGGGGGGGGGTTGATTGTGTCCCAGGCTTGGTTGAGCCTTGCTGGGTGATGTCATCTTCCCAGGTGCCATGTGGTGAAATGGGCAGAGGGCTAATCCTATCATGTCCTGAGGGCCAGGTCTTCATCCCATCACCCTGGAGCTGAAGGGGAGGACAGGGAGCTGCAGGGATCTCCGTTGTCCTTAAAACATGTTTCTCCTTTTCTCATTCAGGGAAATATAATATTCTGTCTTTTTAATATTTCCTAGAATATTTCATTCTTCTAGGAGAAGGGTGGGTGCTAATTTCCTACCCTTCCTTCCTTCCTTCCTTCATCACACAACTGTGCTTGTGGTGTGAAATCACAAGTCTCCCTAGCTAAAATTGGGGTTTCCTTGGTGAAATTGTAATTCTCTTGATCTTCATCTGGTTTTGACATATGGAATTACAAATCTCTTCCTTCCTTCCTTCCTTCCTTCCTCCCTTCCTCCCTTCCTCCCTCCCTCCCTCCCTCCCTCTTTCCCTTTCTACCTCCCTCCCTCCCTTCCCCTTCCCTCCTTCCCTCACTGATTTAGTCTACCTCTTTTGATCATCTTCCATTCAAGTACTTTATGCATAATCAAATAACAGCCAGTTCAACCTGACTGCTCTTGATGTTATTATTCTATAAAATATATATTTCGAACAATTTCCATTTTGAAGGGTTGCCTTGAATTTCTGCATTGAGGCATCCAGACACCTGATTGAATGTGTGGCTGGAACGTCTGTGCATTTCTATACATATATATTGTTACAAATGCTCAGGTAACACACATCGGTCTGAGAGACTCGCCACAAATTCCTTTTGCTCCACGAACCTATTCTTCAGGAATTTATTTCCCCTAGTTTTTAAAGCCCTATGAACAGAAGAGCCATCGTGAATTCTGAGATAATAAGATCCATTCTATAAAAAATAAATCTCTCTTCTTTACTGCAAAAAAAAAAAATGCTAGTCTGGGCTCTAGCATATCTGTCTATGTGTGAGTGTGTGTGTGTGTTTGTGTTTCCCCAGTGGAGAAGGTCATTCTGTGCGTTAGATAAGCATGAAAATGTCACCGAGATGTGAGGTGGAATAGAAAAATGGGAATTAAAGTCAGCCCCCAGTCTCCGAGCACGAGCTGCCTCCGAGGTAAATTTTGTGGGTCTTAGTTCTTGCTTCCGAGAGAGTTGTAATTTCTCTAGGAGTCTTCATATCGAAATCCTCAGATCTTTAAGGTCTACCCTTCCCCGCCTCCCCCCCAAAAAATCTCATCAAGTGGACAAGAGGTTTATCAGGCTGCAAAAATCAGCTGCTCTGCTTTTCTGGGGCTTTTCCAGAAGAAAATCACTGCAAACAGCAGGATGTTCTAAGAACAGCAAGTGTTTCTTTCGCAGGGTTTAACAGAGTTGGAAGGGACCTTGGAGGTCTTCTAGTCCAACCCCCCTGCTCAGGCAGGAAACCCTACACCATTGATGGCTAACCTTTTCCAAACCGAGTGCCCAAAGCGCACAAATGCCCCCACAATGCAATGCCCTGCACCCCCACGCATGTATGTATGCCCTCTGCATGTGCCACCGCCCCAAGTCCCTTCGGGGAGAGGGGCGGTTTAGAAATTTTATTATTATTATTATTATTATTATTATTATTATTATTATTATTATTATTATTATTATTATTATTATTATTATTATTATTATTATTATTATTATTATTATTATTATTATTATTATTATTATTAATAATAATAATAATTATTATTATTATTATTTATTAATTATTAATTATTAATTATTATTATTATTATTATTATTATTATTATTATTATTATTATTATTATTATTATTATTATTATTATTATTATTATTATTATTATTATTATTATTATTATTAGCTATACCCGGCCACGCATTGCTGTGGCCCAGTCTGGTTAAATGGCCAACCAATCTGTGTGTAGATCTACACCTGCACACATACACACAACCACCATATAAGGCCCAACCTACCTACCTACTGTATTTCTCCCTCTCTATCTATCCCTCTACCTACCTAGCTACTGTATTTCTTTCTTTCTCCCTCTATCTACCTACCTACTATATTTCCCCCTCTTTCTCTATTCCTCTACCTACCTACCTACTGTATTTCTTTCTTTCTCCCTCTATCTACCTACCTACCTACTATATCCCCTCTTTCTCTATTCCTCTACCTACCTACCTACTGTATTTCTTTCTTTCTCCCTCTACCTACCTACCTACCTACTATATTTCCCCCTCTTTCTCTATTCCTCTACCTACCTACCTACTGTATTTCTTTCTTTCTCCCTCTATCTACCTACCTACCTACTATATTTCCCCCTCTTTCTCTATTCCTCTACCTACCTACCTACTGTATTTCTTTCTTTCTCCCTCTATCTACCTACCTACCTACTATATTTCCCCCTCTTTCTCTATTCCTCTACCTACCTACCTACTGTATTTCTTTCTTTCTCCCTCTACCTACCTACCTACCTACTATATTTCCCCCTCTTTCTCTATTCCTCTACCTACCTACCTACTGTATTTCTTTCTTTCTCCCTCTATCTACCTACCTACCTACTATATTTCCCCCTCTTTCTCTATTCCTCTACCTACCTACCTACTGTATTTCTTTCTTTCTCCCTCTATCTACCTACCTACCTACTATATTTCCCCCTCTTTCTCTATTCCTCTACCTACCTAGCTACTGTATTTCTTTCTTTCTCCCTCTATCTACCTACCTACCTACTATATTTCCCCCTCTTTCTCTATTCCTCTACCTACCTACCTACTGTATTTCTTTCTTTCTCCCTCTATCTACCTACCTACCTACTATATTTCCCCCTCTTTCTCTATTCCTCTACCTACCTAGCTACTGTATTTCTTTCTTTCTCCCTTTATCTACCTACCTACCTACTATATTTTCCCCTCTTTCTCTATTCCTCTACCTACCTACCTACTGTATTTCTTTCTTTCTCCCTCTATCTACCTACCTACCTACCTACCTACTATATTTCCCCCTCTTTCTCTATTCCTCTACCTACCTACTGTATTTCTTTCTTTCTCCCTCTATCTACCTACCTACCTACTATATTTCCCCCTCTTTCTCTATTCCTCTACCTACCTATCTACTGTATTTCTCGCTATCTATCTATACACCTACCTACCTATCTACCTATGGTATTCCTCCCTCTCTGTCTATCCCTCTACTTACCTACCTATTGTATTTCTTGCTTTCTCCCTCTACCTACCTATCTACCTACCTACCTACCTACCTACCGTATTTCTCCCTCTCTATCTATCCCCCTACCTACCTACTTGCCTACCTACTATATTTCTCCCTCTCTGTGATGTAAACGTAAACCACTGCTTCACAAGCAGTGATAGTAGATATTGAATCAAATAAGTCCTTAACTCACAAACATTTGCTTACAGTTGCAATCCACGATTCTTCCTTGTTCAGTCAATCAATCAGTCAGTCACAGCGAGCAGAGAGAGAGAGAGAGCTCTTCTGACTTCCTCTTATTGCTGAGTTAATTACAGCTGCTAACTACATTCAAACATTTAAAGTAACAAAGAGCATTTGTTATCATGGCTTATATATATTGCCTACCCAACATTAGGATTATACTCCTAACAATGTCCCTTCTTGCATACCTGTACGAGCTCCTGGCCAGCAGAGGCACACATGCATGCACAGCAGAGCTGAACTGGGATGACACCTCATGTTACAATACAATAGCAGAGTTGGAAGGCACCTTGGAGGTCTTCTAGTCCAACCCTCTGCCTAGGCAGGAACCTTATACCGTTTCAGACAAATGGCTATCCAACATCTTCTTAAAGACTTGCAGTGTTGGGGCATTCACAACTTCTGGAGGCAAGCTGTTCCACTGGTTAATTGTCCTAACTGTCAGGAAATTTCTCCTCCGTTCTAAGTTCTCTCTGTCCACAGAGAGGGAGCTGCGTGCTGCCTGTAGCATCTCTCTCTCTCTCTCCCTCTCTCCCTCTCTCCCTCCCTCCCTCTCTCTCTCTCTCTCTCTCTCTCTCTCTCTCTCTCTCTCTCTCTCTCACACACACACACACACACACACACACACACACACAAACACACACACGTGGTGGGTTTCTGCAGGCTCGCACCTACTCGCGAGAGCCGGTTGGTGAAATTTAGAGAACCGGTGAGAGGGGGTTCCACCGGCGTACCTGGAAGTAAATCTGGCCCGCCGCTGCCAGTGACCCAACGGGAAGGAAAGGAAAGGAAGGAAGGAAGGAAGGAAGGAAGGAAAGAAAGAAAGAAAGAAAGAAAGAAAGAAAGAAAGAAAGAAAGAAAGAAAGAAAGAAAGAAAGAAAGAAAGAAAGAAAGAAAGAAAGAAAGAAAGAATTTATCATTACAATTGAGTCCAAAATTTTGGTTGCTAATCAAGAGCATTGTTAAATGAGTTTCACCACATTTTAAAAGGTGGCCACTCCCACCCTGTCACATGACTGCCAAGTCACACCCACAAAATAGGCGACACCTACAGAGTAGGTTCTAAAAAATTTGAAACCCACCACTGACACACACATATCCTTCTTTTCCTTAAACAAAAAGTACAAGTCTTTAGCACACTCTTATTCAGATTGCTTACATGCCTTTGGACCAGCCAGCCAGATGGAATCTTGCACCGCTGTTAATTTGCAGCTAAGATTTCCTACACGTAGCCCATATTATCAGTGTGTTTGTTACCGTCATGTACATCCTCTTTATTTTATTTTTCTCATCTTCCTTTCCCCCTCCCCTGCACCCCCCCCCCGGCCCTTCTTCAATTTAAGATGAGCGCTGATAACAGCTGCCTTTTCTTCTTCCCACTTTGATCCCCTCCTCTGAAAATTCCGTCTTTTCATAACTTTGACGAATAGGATATTTTTCATCTGTGGACATCAGAGTTTTTCATTAACCTTTATTGATTTCAGCTCCATAATTCCCTTTTGAAGAAAGTAGACTTTGGGGTAGCTGCTGGATTCTTTACACACACACACACACACACACACACACACACTCACACACACACACACACACACAATCTTATTTTTGATTAAAGACATAAAATAAAAGTGCAGCCGGTGGTTTTAGAAAGAAAACAAAACTGGGGTTTGAATACCAAATACACACGCTGAGGGTGTTTATTTTTCTGTTAAATGCTTTACTTCGGCTGGCCATCCAGATGACGTGAACACCTGGACTGAGAAAAGACATATTTAAAAAATGCATTTGCATAGCGTCTCCCTTTTAGGTAGTGTCTTTGTGCTATTGCTAGTATCTGAAAAGCTGACAGCCATGTCTGAGACCCAAATGCTATGCAACGGGGCGAGCTCCCCTTCCTTTCCTCAGCTCCTGCCACCTAGCAGTTCGAAAGCATGCAAATGTGAGTAGATTAATAGGTACCACTTTGGTGAGAAATAGCAGTGTTCCAAGCCCCTCGGGGTGCAGTCATGCTGGCCACATGACCACGGAAATAACTTTGGACAATGTGGCTCCCATGGCTAAGAAACAATCCCTGGGCTAAGAGCAGTACCTCCTAGAGTCAGAAATGACTGGACAGCAGAAGCCTTTACTTTTACTCAGGAGTGGGATTCAGCCGGTTTGGACCAGTTTCAGCAATTAGTTGGTGCCGCCTACCTGCCCCTGTGCTCGTCTATCCTATATTTCCTTTGTTTGAAGTCCAGCTGATAGGCGTGGCAGAACAGATTGCCGCATTTCAGCTGTTTTACTCACTGGGGTTACAGTACATAAGAACATAAGAACAGCCTTGCTGGAACAGGCCACAGCCCATCCAGTCCAGCATTCTGTCTCACCCAGTGGCTCCCCATTTGCTTCAGGGGATTCCCAAGCAGATGTCTTCACCTGCTTATGATTCCCTGCAGATGGCATTGAGAAGGTACATTTTAGGGCTGAAACAAAGTGTACGCGCGCAGACAAAGTGCACGCTCAACGAACTGGTTGTTACACCAGTTGAATCCCACCACTGTTTTTATCTGTTACTTCTGCTTTTATGATATTTGCAAGCTGCCCAGAGTTGCTTGACAGTGAGATGGGCGCCATATAAACTAACTAAGGAAGTAATGGAATGAATGAATGAATGAACTGAGACATGCGCTTTTAAGTATGGCAACAATTAGCAATTTTGCTGTGATTGTTGCCTTTCCTGTGATGAAGTAGGATGATTCTCCGTTGCCCTTTCTCAGCTGCATTCTCATTTATTGGGGTGAGTAATATTCCTCTTTTGGGGAGACTGAAAGTAGTAAGAGATGTACTTTAAGCAGAAAAAGAACTACCTCGGGTCTGATAGGATTATATAAGATGGGTCACTGTTGTGGTCCAGCTGGCTCCGGATGAGCTGCTGATGGACTCTTCTAGCGAAGAGCCCTATACGTCTGCTCTGGAGGTAGAGGGAGACCTTGGGGAGTGCTCAGAGTCAAAACAGGAACCAGAGAGGCTGGTTGGCCACCAGGAGACACCTGGGTCATGGATCAGTGGGGAGGATCAAAGGCAGTTTGTCCATGATGCCAGAGTGAGCAGGGCTGAGAGGCGGAGGCAGCAATTACATCGTAGGCAGGCTCGCAGACAATGATTAAGAGCCAGGTGGTTGCTGAGTGGCTTATAGGTGAGATGTTGGGAGGGGACATTTGCAGGAAGCAACCGATCGAACTTCAGTATTCCAGAAAGTCTGAGCCTTCTAGTCGTGTTTGGGATTACATGAGTTATCTGGGCTCTTAGCCAAAGTATTCGCTTATCTCATAATTAAGCAGTGGCAAGCAGCTAAGCCTGTACGTGGGGTGATTCAGTCCGTGGGACAGAACAGGTCACTATACCTCATCTCTATCAAGTCTACATGATCAGGCAAAAAGGCCTAGAAGGGGACTTTCATTGTCATTACCACAACAATTGGTATGTCACCAAACATTTGAGAAATATACTTAGTACACCTATGTCTGGGAAATGCTTTAAGAATTGACCAGTTGCCATGATGCTGTAATGCTGATGAAATGATAGGTATGAGTCAGCAGGATTATTTGATGGTTACCGCTTTAAGAGAGAGGCCCTGTTGGGGCGTGTGTGTCTCTCTCTCTCCATCTGTCCTTCCTGCTGTAGCTGCTGATTGATTGTTTGACCTTTGCCTAGTATGTATATGTACAGTATTTTTCGGAGTATAAAATGCACTCCCCCCCACTAAAAGAGGATGAAAATTTGGGTGCGTCTTATACACCAAATGTAACCCCACCCACCTGCTGGCTCTGCCTCCCAGCAATTTGCCTCCTTGCAGCAAACAGTTACAGGTACAGGGCTTCCTGCTAGGCAGGGGGTTGCACTAGAAGACCTCCAAGGTCCCTTCCAACTCTGCTATTGTATTGTATTGTAACATCCACCCTCAGTGTTATAGAAAATGCGATTCTAAAGTGATGTATTGATCCTTGTATAAAGTCCATTGTGAGGAATCAGTTTTCAGCATCAGACATCTGCTGTGGCCCAGCAGGGACTGACTGAGCTGCTGACGGACTCTGATAGCGAGGCACAGTCTGAGTCTACCCCAGAAGCTGAGGAAGACTCTGGGGGGTGTTCAGACTCAGAGCAGGAACCAGAGAGGCTGGTTGGCCACCAGGAGGCACCTGAGTCATGGAGCAGTGGGGAGGATCAAAGGCAGTTTCTCCATGACACAAGAGTGAGAAGAGGTGAGAGACGGAGGCAGCAACTCTGTAGGCAGGCTCACAGACGATGATTAAGCACCAGGTGGTTGTTGATTGGCCCCTCCCAAGAGAGCTTATAGGTGAGGCTATGGGAGAGGACATTTGCAGGAAACAACCGTTCAGTTGCAGTAGTCGTTTTAGTGAGACAGTCATGAATGTTTGTGTGGAGAGATTTCTGTCAGTCAAGCCTGTGCTTTTAGTTTCTGAGCTCTCAGCCAAAGGGGTTTGCTTATCTCTCACTCATTAGTCCTGGCAGACAGCCAAGCCTGTGTTCTTGTATATTCCGGGGCCTGGGATAGAACAGAGATCCAAGTTCCATCATACTCCACAAGGGCTCAAACTGATCTTGGAAGTGTATGGAAGAATAACAACTTTTGATTTGTCCTTTTGTTCCTGGGGCTCTCGACTCTGGATGTCTAATCCCTATTGATTTGCTTCGTTTCAGTTTATTCGATCAATGACAGTAGATAATGGGAAGTCACTGTGTTTCAGAGTCTGTTCATCCAGGTATTAAATATAACTTTAATGCTCTTATTTTTCATGTAAGAGTGATGCTCCCTTGTCAAGATCTGTGACAAATTTGTGACTTTGCAAGGTCCTGCTCACAGAGTGCCTTGTTCTTGCAAGAGCTTCGTGAGGACTTTAGGAGACTGGAGGCTTAAACATATAGAATATAGACTAACAGAGTTGGAAGGGACCTTGAAGGTCTTCTAGTCCAGCCCCCTGCCTAGGCAGGCAACCCTATACCACTTCAGACAAATGGTTATCCAACATCTTCTTAAAGATTTCCAGTGTTGGGGCATTTACAACTTCTGGAGGCAAGCTTCCTGTGCACTGCCCTTCCTTCCTTAACTTCCTGTGCACCGCCCCAGGTCCCTTCGGGGAGAGGGTGCGGTTATATAAATTTGACTAATAAATAAATAATAAATAAATAAATAAAGCTGTTCCACTGGTTAATTGTTCTAACTGTCAGGAAGTTTCTCCTCAGTTCTAAGTTGCTTCTCTCCTTAATTAGTTTTTACTCCTTCCTTCTTGTTCTACCTTCAGGTGCCTTGGAGAATAGTTTGACTCCCTCTTCTTTGGGGCAACCCTTGAGATATTGGAACACTGCTATCATGTCTCCCCTGGTCTTTCTTTTCATTAAACTAGACATACCCAGTTTTAGTAACCATTCTTCATATGTTTTAACCTCCTGTCCCCTAATCATCTTTGTTGCTCTTCTCTGCACTCTTTCTAGAGTCTCCACATCTTTTTTAATTTCATGGTGACCAAAACTGAATGCAGTATTCCATTTCTTTTAAATAATTTAAATCCTTCTAGCTGTATGTTCCATTTGTGGGTTTCATCCCACAAAGTTTCCATAATGGCAACAATATCATATCTGCCTTCATTTACTTGAATTTCTAATTCACCCTGTTTATTCCTCATACTCTGTGCATTGGTGTATAGACATTTGAGTCCATTTTGATTGACCCTGTGTTTACTATCTGCATAACCTGTCCCTACTTTCTTGCCACCTGTATGATTACATGGTATGGCACTCACTATTAAATGCTTGATTTTGCTTGACACATGAAGAACGGTTGCTGGTGTAGGAAGTTAGGACCCACTCCTTTCCTAGGAAAATGAGATATTTTAGGGAATATTAAACGGGCAGAATATTTCTTCCTAAAAGGGAGGTAGAAACTCATCCCCCCCCCACCTTTGTCAATGGACCATTAAGGCCTGAGCCAGTCTATTCTACATAACAAAGATCTACTTCCTTAAGGTAGAGCCGTAGGAGGAATTGCCAAGTAAAGGCAATTTGCAGTGTGCAGCAGCTGCCAAAAAAGCCAACACAGTTCTAGGCTGCATAAACAGAGGGATAGAATCTAGATCACGTGAAGTGTTAATGCCACTATATAGTGCCTTGGTAAGGCCACACTTGGAATACTGCATACAGTTTTGGTCGCCACGATATAGAAAAGACGTGGAGACTCTGGAAAGAGTGCAGAGAAGAGCAACCAAGATGATTCGGGGACTGGAGACTAAAACATATGAAGAACGGTTGCAGGAACTGGGTATGTCTAGTTTGATGAAGAGAAGGACCAGGGGAGACATGATAGCAGTGTTCCGATATCTCAGAGGGTGCCACAAAGAAGAGGGAGTCAAACTATTCTCCAAGGCACCTGGGGGCAGGACAAGAAGCAATGGGTGGAAACTAATCAAGGAGAGAAGCAACTTAGAACTGAGGAGAAATTTCCTGACAGTTAGAACAATTAACCTCTGGATCAGCTTGCCTCCAGAAGTTGTGAATGCCCCAACCCTGGAAGTCTTTAAGAAGATGTTAGATAGCCATTTGTCTGAAATGGTATAAGGTTCCTGCCCACGCAGGGGGTTGGACTAGAAGACCTACAAGGTCCCTTCCAACTCTGCTATTGTATTATTGTATAAAGGGACAAGCAACGGGAGCTCACTCCGTTATGCGGCGCTAGGGATTCGAACCACTGAACTGCCAACCTTTCTGATCGACAAGCTCAGCATCAGCATCTTAGCCACTGAGCCACTTTTCTTATGTTTTCTTACATGCCCTTTCTTATATTTCAGTAAATCAGGAGAGTCTGTCCAAGAACCTTCCCCATATTTTCCATCTGTTGTTTCACTCTTTGTCACTTTGATGACAAATCTTGCCCATCTCTGCCAAAGTCATTTGTCTTACTCTCTATGCACAACAGCTGGTGCATGGATTTGGGGAAAGAACGGAGCTACTTTCAAGAGACAGGTGCTACGTTTCAGTTCCCGTGCTCTCCAAAACACCTTTTGGGGATCAGATCCAGCCCTTGTCAGTCTGCACTTGACAGATGTCAGGGAGCAAATAAACTCGGCATAAATAGCCTGTCATGCAACATTTACTTCGGGAACAAAGATGGCAGAGGGGTTGAAATAAGACTCGGCTTTCTTGACACACGGAGACAATGTGGTTTTTTCCTGTACATTTTTTAAAAAGGGGATTTGTATCAGAATTTCTCCAGAAGGTATTGAAGGACTGGCACCTTCAATCAAGGGGCGGGGGAGCTTTAGTGAGATCAGGAGGAGGAGGAGGAGGAGGAGGAGGAGGAGGAGGAGGAGGAGGAGGAGGAGGAGGAGGAGGAGGAGGAGGAAAAGAAAAAGAAGAAGAAGAGGAGGAGAGGAGGAGGAGGAGGAGGAGGAGGAGGAGGAGGAGGAGGAGGAGGAGGAGAATCAGAATCAGGAGAATCAGAATCAGGAGAAGAAGAAGAAGAAGAAGAAGAAGAAGAAGAAGAAGAAGAAGAAGAAGAGGAGGAGGAGGAGGAGGAGGAGGAGGAGGAGGAGGAGGAGGAGGAGGAGGAGGAGAGAAGGAGGAGGACAAACAGAATCAGAATCAGGACAAGAAGAAGAAAGAGGAGAAAGAGGAGAAAAAGGAGAAGAGGAGGAAGAGAGGAAGAAGGAGAAAGAGGAGAAAGAGGAGGAGAAAGAGGAGGAGAAAGAGGAGAAAGAGAAGGAGGAGAGGAGAAGGAGGAGGAGGAGGAGGAGGAGGAGGAGGAGGAGGAGGAGAGGAAGAAGAAGAAGAAAAGAAGAGGAGGAGGAGGAGGAGGAGGAGAATCAGAATCAGGAGAATGAGAAGGAGAAAGAGAAAGAGAAGAGGAGGAGAAGGAGAAGAAGACCTAATTTTAGTTCTATGTTGTATGTCAGTAGAAATGCTTCCTATAAATCGTTACCAGAAGCTGACTCAACCTAAAATAGCCAATTGCCTTCAGAAGGCTGAGGTGTGAAAGAAAGCTTTGATTAACCCTGTGCCACTCGACCCTCACAGCAGAACACAAATTGACTGCTGACCTCGATGTTTCTTCCTCACTGCATGCATTTACTGACATAACAGCCTGCTTTTATTTTTAATTAAAATACATTTCATGAGTACTGGCTTCACTGTTGGCCAAACAGCAATTTTCCAATTTTTCCCACCACAACACTAAATATCTGTCCCGGGGACATCTGTAGACACTTAAACAGTGAACATTCCAGTGGTGGGTTTCAAACTTTTTTAGAACCTCTTCTGTAGGTGTGGCCTGCACTGTGGGAGTGGCTTGCCGGCCATGTGATCGGGTGGGAGTGGCTTGGCAGTCATGTAACTGGGTGGGCGTGGCCAACTTGTAAAATATGGTGAATCTCACTTAACAACACTCTTGCTTAGCAACCAAAATGTTGGCTCAGAAACTCTGGCATTTGAAGCACACAAATCTTAACACTGTAAAGTTACAAGTCCCTGGCACCCCTAACCCTTTAGGAAAAAAAACCCCAGGGGTGTTCAAACTTGGCAACTTTAAGACTTGTGGACTTCAACTCCCAGAATTCCTCCTCCAGTCATGTTGGCTCAGAAACTCTGGCATTGAAGCACATAAGTCTTAAAGCTGTCAAGTTACAAGACCCTTCCACCCCTAACCCTTTAGAAAAAAATAACTCCAGGGGTATTCAAACTTGGCAGCTTTAAGACTTGTGGACTTCAACTCCCAGAATTCCTCCTCTCGCTCTTCCTCTTGAGGATGTGCGGATGGGCGGGGGGAGGGAGCTGGAACCGGTTCTAAACGGCCCTGTAGATTTCTGGCACCTCTTCTATAGAAGAAGAAGAAGACAACCCTGTGAGGTGGTTTGTGCTGAGAGAGACAGTGATTATCCTAAAGTCAGCGGTGGGATGCAACCAATTTAACAACTGGTTCGGTGAGCGCGCGCACTTGCGCGCAGCGTTCAAAATACAGCAATTTGAACCTCAGCTGCTTACCTTTTTTTTTTTCCATTTGTAAAAAAGTTTTTTTTTTGTCCAGAAAGTTACCAATTTTGCAGAGGAAAAAACAACACAAAAGCAAGAATTGCAAACGCTCAACCGAAGAATCAGCGGTGCTATGCGAATCAGCTGAGCCAGAAAAACGGAAATCTAGGACAGGATAGGGCAGGGACAAGTGGGCGGGGCCAACTGATCGCAACCACTACCAGTTTGCCCGAACCAGTTCGAACCGGATGAATACCACCTCTGCCTAAAGTCATCCACTTTTCAATTACCATTTTCCAAAGAAAAATACCTCCTATTTGGGGATTTGGTGGTCTGGAGTTTTGTAGGAAGAATAAATATTGAATTGAGGAATTAACAGGTCTCTCTTCAAACTCTTCTGTGAAGAGATAGTGGCGATCTTTTTCTTTTTCTTTTTGCAACTGTTGCCCCCATTCATCCAAAAATTAATTTCATGGTTTTTCTCTTACTAGAAAATAGGCAAATGGAGTTCTAGGTTTTTTTGGGGTAACATTCCGGAACCTATAAAAAACATGGAATTCAAGGAGGTTGAATTGTCCTTGCTCAACTCAAACATTTATATCTATATTTATATCTATATCTATAGATTATAGAAATAGATAGATGGATAAGATAGATAGATAGATAGGTAGGTAGGTAGGTAGGTAGGTAGGTAGGTAGATAGATAGATAGATAGATAGATAGATAGATAGATAGATAGATAGATAGATAGATAGATAGATAGATAGATGATAGATAGATAGATAGATAGATAGATAGATAGATAGATAGATAGATAGATAGATAGATAGATAGATAGATAGATACAAAGGTAGGTAGGTGGGTGGGTGGGTGGGTGGGTGGATGGATGGATACATAGATAGAAAGGTAGGTAGGTAGATGATAGATAGATAGATAGATAGATAGATAGATAGATAGATAGATAGATAGATAGGCAGGGAGAGAGAGGTAGGTAGGTAGGTACATAGGTAGGTAGAGAGAAAGAGAAATTAGGTAGGTAGGTATAGCGATAGATAGATAGATAGATAGATAGATAGATAGATAGATAGATAGATAGATAGATAGATAGATAGGTAGGTAGGTAGGTAGGTAGGTAGGTAGGTAGGTAGGTAGGTAGGTTGGTATGTAGGCTGGCAGGCAGGAAGGCAGGCAGGCAGGCAGAGAGAGAGAGAGAGATAGGTAGGTAGGTAGGCAGGCAGGCAGGCAGGCAGGCAGGCAGGCAGGCAGGCAGAGAGAGAGAGGTAGGTAGGTACGTAGGTAGGGAGAGAGAGAGAGAAAGTAGGTAGAGAGAGAGAGAGAGAAAGTAGTTAGGTAGGAATAGAGATAGATAGATAGATAGATAGATAGATAGATAGATAGATAGATAGATAGATAGATAGATAGATAGATTCAATAAAGAGATTATTTGTAGCTCAGAGTTAGACTGTGTTCTTTCTCCATGTCATATAATATATGTGGGTATATGCATGATTTTGTATTTATTCACTTATTTTGTCATGTTTGTGTAGTATATATCAGAGGTGAAGCCCCTTTAACAGCTGTAGGCAATGGAATTTCATTTTAATCTATGCCAATTAGTTTACATTCAAAGTGACAATAAAGTTATTCTTTCTAAGTTGAACTGTTGGGGTCCTTGGTGCTCTCTGAGTTTGATTCTGTTCCTTACAGACGTTTTATTACCCAGCCAGTTAGCAGCATCACTGCTGCTGTTACCTAGTTTTGTAATGGAACATCTGCAATGAAACCACCAAGTTCAGAGAGCAGCGAAGACCCCACAGTTATATTTAGCCATTAGTAGCTGATAACCCGGTGTTGTCCGAGTATTTATTTATATGGGGGAAATGTCCAGACAAAACATAATTCCTAATATTGAATTTCCCCCCTTCACAGAGGGAGCCCCCTTGTGGAGGACTTTAAAGCCCTTACCATGGCAACTCCACTGTACTGTACAGCAGAAGCCATTTTATGACAATACAGTAGAAGCCATTTTAAGGCACAACAGGCTGTATCTTAACAGAACACCCCCCCCCTAGGGATGTTAGGTGTGTCGCACCCCCACAGTATTTTTCTCCAGAGAATAAGTCATGCGCACATACACACACACACACAATGCACACAGACAACACATATACCGCCGTGTGTGTGTGTGTGTGTGTGTGTGTGTGAATAACAGATTAACAGAGTTGGAAGGGACCGTGCAGGTCATCTAGTCCAACCCCCTGCCCAAGCTGAAGACCCTACATCTGCCTCTACCTAGGATTGAACTCCCAACCTCCTGATTGGGAGGTGAGAGCTCCACAGCAGCAGGTGTGTGTGTGTGTGTGTATCTCAACCTCATCACTTGAAGATGCCTGGGCTTCATTATTATATCTATATTTTTCCACCACATGCAATTTGAGGGCAATCCAGGACAGGAGGTTTCAAATGACCACCAAATCGTAATTTTTAATATCCCAGAAATGAGAAATTATTAAAAGTGTGGGAAACAATCTTTCTTAGTTGTACTGAATTGCTTTAATGTTACTTCTTTTAAAAAAAAATCAGGCTTTGTTCTCCCCTATCTTTAGCTGTTGGAGAATTAAATTCACAGCCTGCCAAAAAATAAAAATAAAAATAAATGTTCATTTAAAAATAGAGTGCATCCCTGCTATTACTACAGCAGGACATCTAAGGAGCAATGCTTCGTTTTATTTGTAATGTTTAATTTTATTTTTGTACATCCTAGGCATTAAAAACAAGGTTAAAGAAATTGCAGGATATTTCAAGTTTATGAAAGTGTTGATTCCCCTTTGGATTGTCTGGGCTAAAGGAAACAGATGCATAGTTTCACCACAATGAGAAAAGCCAGAGTGATTTTTATTTTATTTTATTTTATTTTAAAGATACGATATTACAGCTGTTCGTTTAATAATTCATGGAGGATTGAAATAAGAAAGTGAATTGTGAGAGGCAGGGATGGGCGGTTGGGTTAAGGAGCAGACAGGCGTGATTTATTCTATTTGACGGACAGCGTTGGCCCTGTCGCTCAGACCATTTCTGACTATTTGCCCAGGAGATTGTTTGCTGTCCTGCCTTTGTCATTCGGAGGCTAAGCGTGACAGCCGCCTGTCTTCTTGGCCACCTTCTGATAACAAATGGCTGATGATGCCTGGCACTTGCTCGGCGGACCTGTCCCCACTAGGATTCAGCTGTGAATGTTAATGAGCTTCATCGGTTTGTGCAAAAAGAGTTGTGGTTGTCGTCCTGTAAGGGCCTGCCTCCCATCTCTGACTTAGGCTTCCTTAAAGCACGAAGCCGACTCCTCGTCCCGATAAAACCCCTTTTGTTTAAGTTCAAGGGAATTCCTCTCCAGCAAAGTCCCGGCCAACAGTCTTTCAAGAGATTTCACAACCACAGAGTTGCCAGGCCGATATCTTCCAAACGCCACGCTGTAGCAGACAATACTTGGCAAGAAGTCAGGAACAGATCTTCATCCAAATGAATTGAACTCATTATCTCCTGCAAACTCCATTCCCCTTTCGCTCCTCTTTATTGCCTATGGGAGGGGTCAGTCACCATCCACCTGTGGCTTTACTCCTGAGTCAGCCCTTGGTCCTTAGCTGTTCCCTTCTCCTGGCAGCTCTGTGCATTCGCACACTGGGAACAGGCTCCAGCTGTTCATCTGCCTCACTGATGTCTGACTGAAGGCAGCTGATAACTGGCATATGGCTCTGGCCCCCTCGCGGAAGAGGAGCAGAAAGAGGAGGAAGAAGAGAAAAAGAAGGAAGAGGAGGAGGGGAGTAGTAGTAGACCCAATTATATATAGGGTTAAATTTAACTCTACTCAATCACATTATGAGGACAGCAGAATTAATCAGTTGCCTTATGTTTGCAGGAGACAACCAGACTGAGCCTGAGGGTGAGGTCAAATGCATCTCTGGAGTCTCTATGCCCCTGAAAGAGACCCAGGTCCTGCTCCCTTTGAGGTCCATTGACTGGCACCAATTTGCCTTGACTATTAGTAGATCAGATTCTTGTGCATAAGGTTGCATGAAATAAATTCATAGCTCTTTTTCTTGAACTCTGTCTTGGCTCCTAGTCATCGGAAAAAACCCTGATGTTGGGAAAGTTGGAAGTCAAAAAGAGAAGGGAACAGCAGAGGAGGAGATGGTTAGACAGCGCCATCGAGCACAATGAACATGACACAGTGAACATGAATTGGGCCAAATTCTGGGAGATAGTGGAGGGCCGGGGGCCCTGGTGTGCCATGGTCCATGGTGTCACAAAGAGTTGGATGTAACTTAGCCCCTGAACATGTCAGCCAATGAAAGAAGACTCCAAGACTTGGAGTTCCTCAAAGTTCCATTTTATTAGAGATGTCATATTGGCACATCTAGGGAAACCCAAATCTGAAAGCTTCCAGGATTTCCCCACCCAAGTAAAGGTCCAAGTCTCTGCCCAGCACCCACAGGTCCGTCACATGGTTCAATCAAGCATTGTCCCAACTGGAGATACCTCCCAGTCATACCACTCCAGGCGCAGGCCAAGTTGTCGTTGACTCTCTGAGAAAGGAATGTTATTTTGACTATGTATCTCCCATCCTCCATATAATCCTCCCTCCCATTTTCCCACAGTAGAAAATGTGGCAGGCCTGAAGGCCCAATGTAAAAGATGGCTTCCAGGTCTGACACCTCATACAACCTATACAATACAATACAATACAATAGCAGAGTTGGAAGGGACCTTGGAGGTCTTCTAGTCCAACCCCCTGCCTAGGCAGGAAGCCCTATACCGTTTCAGACAAATGACTATCCAACATCTTCTTGAAGACTTGCAGTGTTGGAACATTCACATACTTTTGGAGGCAAGCTGTTCCACGGATTAATTGTTCTCACTGTCAGGAAATTTCTCCTCAGTTCTAAGTTAGAACAGTTAGCAGGCCAAGATGGCCTTGACTCTCTGAGAAAGGAATGTTATTTTGACTGTATATCGCCCATACGCCGTATAATCCCCCCTCCCATTTTCCCACAGCATTGAATGTGGCAGGCCGGAAGGCCCAATGCAAAAGATGGCTTCCAGGTCTGACAGAGAACAGTATAAGGCTGTGGGGAGGCCAGGAAGGAAATGGAAGGATGGGAGATATTGAGAGAAAAAATTACCAAAGTTACCATCAGTCAATAAATGCCCGAAGCAGTATTTTAATTCCCTCAAAGCCTTCACCTTAACTATCATACGAGGAACGAAGGGTGCAAATTCCACTTGCGCTTATGAGGTTCTGAATTTACCTCAGATTTTCAATAAAGATCTTGTAGAGATAGTCCTCAGGTTACAACCATAACAGAGTCTGCCCGTCACGACTGTAAGCCATGACAGTCATAAAACAGATCATCCACATGACCAACCTGATTTTACAAGCTATTTTTTTGCAATGGTCATTAAGTGAACCCAGTGGTCAGTAAGCGAAACCCATTGTTTGTGATAGGGCTGGTTTTACTGGAAGTAAATGCCGAGATTTGGTAAAAATGTTGTGACACTGAGACACTGGAAACAGCCATCAATTCAGGACGGTTGTTGAGCGGTCACATTCAGTCCCAATTTATATTTGCCATGAGAAAAAATGTAATTGACAGCATACAAATTGATGAATAACTCAATTAGATGGCCAGTTTTAGAGAGAGGCCATAATGAAGGTTTGGGGAAGCTACAAGGACTCATTATTCTGAGCATCTTTCCAGAATCACATCCGAGGTGGGTTGCTCCCAGTTCAGCCCAGATCGGGCGAACCAGAAGTAGCGACGGCTGGAGGCTCCGACCACCCACCCAGGTGCTTCAGCGTATGCGTAGAAGTGTTGCGTGCATCCACAAGCCTTTGCGGGAATGCACCTGAACCTGTAGTAAAAAAAAAAAATTGGCAACCCACCACTGAATCACATCCCTTGTGAAGTTGTGAAAACAGCTCCCATAATTCCAAGCCAGCATTGGTGAAACTTGTCCAACACCTCTAAACATTGCCCAGTGGCTGAGGCTTGATATAATACAATACAATACAATAGCAGAGTTGGAAGGGACCTTGTAGGTCTTCTAGTCCAACTCCCTGCGTGGGCAGGAACCTTATACCTTTTCAGACAAATGGCTATCTAACATCTTTTTAAAGACTTCCAGGGTTGGGGCATTCACAACTTCTGGAGGCAAGCTGTTCCAGAGGTTAATTGTTCTAACTGTCAGGAAATTCCTCCTTAGTTCTAAGTTGCTTCTCTCCTTGATTAGTTTCCACCCATTGCTTCTTGTCCTGCCCCCAGGTGCCTTGGAGAATAGCTTGACTCCCTCTTCTTTGTGGCACCCTCTGAGATATTGGAACACTGCTATCAAGCCTCCCCTGGTCCTTCTTTTCATTAAACTAGACATACCCAGTTCCTGCAACCATTCTTCATATGTTTTAGTCTTCAGTCCCCTAATCATCTTGGTTGCTCTTCTCTGCACTCTTTCCAGAGTCTCCACGTCTTTTCTACATCGTGGCGACCAAAACTGAATGCAGTATTCCAAGTGTGGCCTTACCAAGGCCTTATAAAGTGGCATTAACACTTCACGTGATCTAGATTCTATCCCTCTGTATAGGGAAGGCTTGCTTGCTTTTACAGCTTTGTTATTGCTTATAACTAAATGACACTCTTAAGAAAAATGAAATTTCAGATGCCAAAGACATTAATTAAGGGATTGGAACAATGGACAAATAAAAGCATATGTTTCAGGATTGTAGTTGTCCATTAGCATTCACTGTATTGGCTGAGTGGGTTCCCAGTTTCATTATCTCGCTTTTTTTTTTTTAAATTACAAGAGGTTGCAACTCTGCCAAGGATTCTGGACGACACTCCTAGAAGAGAGACAACATAGGGACATAGAACAGGGGTGTCAAACTCAATTTCATTGAGAGCTGGATCAGGGTTACGTTTGATCTCGGGGAGGAGGGTGGCCAGGGGGCATGGCCAGCTTAACGTCACTCATGTCAGGGGTGCCTGTGGCAGCCTGAGCACTCTGTCAGTGAAAATGGACTCCCGAAGTCCGTTTTCGACTGCTATGGCCTCCTGCCATCCTCTACCAGTGAAAATGAAGCTCCAGAAGGCTGCCCTTGGCCCTTGCCAACTCCATTTTTGGCTGCGACAGCCTCCTGCAACCCTCTGCCAGCGAAAACAGAGATAACCTTCACAAGCTACACAAGATGTGGAGACTCTAGAAAGAGTGCAGAGAAGAGCAACAAAGATGATTAGGGGACTGGAGTCTAAAACATATGAGGAACGGTTGCAGGAACTGGGTATTTAGTTTAATGAAAAGAAGGACCAGGGGAGACATGATAGCAGTCTTCCAATATCTCAGGGGTTGCCACAAAGAAGAGGGAGTCAAGCTATTCTCCAAGGCACCTGAGGACAGAACAAGAAGCAATGGGTGGAAACTAATCAAGGAGAGAAGCAACTTAGAACTGAGGAGAAATTTCCTGACAGTTAGGACAATTAGTCAGTGGAACAGAAGTTGCCTCCAGAAGTTGTGAATGCCCCAACACTACAAGTCTTCAAGAAGATGTTGAATAGCCATTTGTCTGAAATGGTATAGGGCTTCCTGCCTAGGCAGGGAGTTGGACTAGATGACCTCCAAGGTCCCTTCCAACCCTGCTATTGTATTGTATTGTAAGCTCCATTTTCACTAACAGAAGCATCACAGGCTGGTCTTTCGCTGTTTCCAGGGTGGCCCCACCAGCCAGATCGATGCAACCCGCTAGTTGCATCTGGCCCCCAGGCAGAGGTGGGTTTCTACCGGTTCGGTCCGGTTCGGCCAAACCAGTTCTATCCTCAGAGCAGCCATATTGATTTTCTGTTTTGCACAGGCGCAGAACAATCTGCATTGAAAATATGCAATATTTTTTTTCCTTTTCTAATGTTTTGTGCATGTGCAGACCTTTTTACGAGCGAATCAACCGCACACGTGCAAAACAAAATTGTGCACTGAACCGGGGGTAATGCCAGCAGGAACCCACTCCTGCCCCCAGGCCTTGAGTTGACACCCTTGACATGGAATAACAGAGTTAGAATGGACCTTGGCGGTCTTCTAACCCAATCCCCCCACATTCCACTCGAGCAGGAGACCCTATACCAGCATCCCCTTATCCTTTAGGTGCCAAGGACCAGTTGTAAATACACACCAGTTGCCAAGCACCCAAATTTTGAGCCTATGACCAAGGACATACTGCCACACTCATAAGTACGAGGACCAGTCGTGAGTCACTTTTTCAGTGCTGTTGCAACTTTGAATGATCAGGGGAAACTCTCTAGGCCAGAGGTGTCCAAACTTGGGAACTTTAAGAGTTGTGGACTTCAACTCCCAGAATTCTGGGAGTTGAAGTCCACAACTCTTAAAGTTCCCAAGTTTGGACATCCCTGCTCTAGGCTGAGTTTTCAGATGTGGTCAGTAAGGCGTATACTAGCATGCCTTGATTCCATCACCCTGGAGCTGATGGGGAGGGGTCTTTGTTATATAAATAGACTGGCTTGGCATCTTAATGGCCCATTGACAATAATAATAATAATAATAATAATAATAATAATAATAATAATAATAATAATAATAATAATAATAATTTTAATTTATGGACCGCTCTCTCTCCCCGAAGGGACTCGAGGCGGTGCACAGGGGATTTAAAAATACATATATAAAAAACACAAGCATAAATACAATTTAAAATGAATTAAACTTAACCCTGCGCTAAAATCCCAGACCAACTAAAATTAGACCCCTAAAAAAACCCTAATAGAGCAATTCAGTTACCCCAAGCCGGCCAGGCAGAAGAAATGAGTTTTTAGTTTTTGACGGAAGGAGCGGAGGTCCGTAGTTGTTCTACAAAAAGGGAGCTAGGCAGGAAGCTGCAGGAATTAAAACATGTTTCTCCCTTTTTCACATCCAAGGAAACATCATATTCTGCTTTTTCAATATTTCCTAGGATATTTCATTTCTCTAGGAGAGGGGTGGGTGATAGCTTCCTACAGAAATGAGAAAACCAGGGCATACTAATCTAGTACCCCCTTGTCTCCCATTTGCGTCTGAAAATGGAAGGGGATTTTTTTTTTCTTTTAGAAGTACTGACCCAACCTATCAATATCGGTTACCTAGGATAGCTCAATATGCAGGTGCAATATATATTCAGGGGCAGGCTGCAGGGGTTTGAGAGAGCTTCTAACTAACATTCTGTGCAGTTCGGAGAACCCCCAAATCCCACTCCTGGCTGGCCCTGCCCATCCCACCCTGCCCCTTCCAGGAGTCCCTATGTGCTCTGTTTTGGATGCAGGTAACGGCATGGTGTGCACAGAGACTCGGGGAGGGCGAAAAACGGTCCTACCGGAAGTTTGGGAAGGCCAGAAACTACATGTACAGTCTAAGCAGATGGCTATAGCTAAATAAATAAAAAGTTAACTATGAGTTTGTTCAAAACTGCTAATCTCCGAAACTACAGAAACCATCTTCAAAGCGCTCCATGGCTTGGTACCTAATTATATGCGAGACCATCTCCTGCCCCATACATCCCTTCGTCCGCTTCGCTCCCACAGAGAGGGCCTTCTCAGGGTGCCGTCGGCCAGGCAATGCCAACTGGCGACACCTAGGGGAAGGGCCTTCTCTGTGGCGGGCCCTGCCCTTTGGAACGACTTACCCCCTGAACTTCGTACCATCTCGGACCTCCGCCTCTTCCGCCAGTGTCTAAAGACACATCTCTTTCACCAAGCCTAGCGTAACCTTCCGCTGAGACTATTTTAGACAGTTTTAATTTGGGGATTTTAATTGGATTTTAGCATAGGATGGGAATTTAATATGTCTTTTAAATTTTGTATTTTGTCATTTTGTATGTTTTTTAAATTCCTGTGCGCCGCCCTGGGTCCTCTCCGGAGAAGGGCGGGGTATAAATTTAATTAAAATAAAAAATAAATAAAAATACTGCACCAATCGCCACCAAATTTTCACACAACGTTCCTTGCAAGGGCAGCACCAATGATACATATGGATTGTGTGGATGGCACACCGGTGCCAGGTATACTCCACACAATTGTAAAACTGCGGCTCTTCTCACTCGCTCACTCGCTCCCCTCCCCTTCGCGGCACCTCCCACCCGGCCGCATTTTAGCTCACGTTACTTGCACACGTGGGCTGCATCATATCCGCGACGATCACCTCCTCAGCAGCCTCTCTCTCTTCTTCCGCCGCCGCCACCCACCACCGCCCCCCTGCCGCCGCTGCCCCCCCGCTTCCCCCCCTCCTGCCACTGGCAGGTACAGCTAGTTCTGAATATAGTCTCTGTGTCTTAATTGTCATGGCAACTATATTTTGATGTTGATTCTAACTAAGGATAATCTGGGTTTATCCAAGGAAAGAATTACTCAAGGTCTCTTAAAACCTTATCATCCTTCATGGCTTGTCCAGTTATTTGTCTTCTGCAGAATTGCAAAAACTAACCAAGAAAAGCTTTTTTTTTTTTTTAAGATCCTGAGTGAGTATTATATCAAAATGGAAATGGAAAACAAACAAGTTTCAGCGTAACGGCTAGAAATCCATCATCCCAGGAATTAACTAGAAATTGTACACACTGTTTTGCAGGTGGTTGGAAATAAATCCTTTACAACCTATGCCCATTTAGCAAGAAATATCAAACTGAATGGCATTTGAGTTGACAAGCAACTCTAATATTCCTTTTTAAAAAAAATAATAATAAAAATTTAAAATGCTGCCTCCAACATAAAGCTGAAGGTAAAGGTTTCCTTCGCTAGTTGTTCCCAACTCTAGGGGGCAGTGCTCATCTCTGTTTCAAAGCTGAAGAGCCAGTACTGTCTGAAGACATCTCTATGGTCATGTGGCCGGAATGACTAAATGCCAAAGGCGCATGGAATGCTGTTACCTTCCTGTTGTGGCCCAGCAGGATCCAGCTGAGCTGATGATGGACTCGGATAGCAAGGAGCCCTATGAGTCTGCTCTGGAAGATGAGGGAGACCTTGGAGAGTGCTCAGAGTCAGAGCAGGAATCAGAGAGGCTGGTTGGCCACCAGGGGTCATGGAGCAGTGGGGAGGATCAAAGGGAGTTTGTCCATGATGCAAGAGTAGCAGAGCTGAGAGGCAGAGGCAGCAATTACATTGTAGGCAGGCTCACAGGAGATGATTAAGAACCAGGTGGTTGTTGATTGGCCCCTCCCAAAGGAGCTTATAGGTAGGGCGTTGGGAGAGGACATTTGCAGGAAACAACAGTTCGGAATTAGTAGTCAAGAAAGTCTGTCTGGGTATTCTAGTCGTGTTCGTTTGGACTCTCTGTGCATTCCGTCAAAAATTAAAAACACACTTTTTCTGCTTGGTCGGCCTAGGATAATCAACTGTTTTTAGGGTTTTTAATGATTAATTTTTAGCTTTATATGGGATTTTAGCGCAGGGTTAGTTTAATTTTATTTTATATTGTACTATGTTTGTATTTTTATATGTATTTTAAATTCCCTGTGCCCCGCCTCGAGTCCCTTCGGGGAGAGAGAGCGGGTTATAAATTAAAATTTATTATTAATTTATTATTATTATTCTAGCCGTGTCTATTCCTTTGGGAATATCTGTGTGAAAGGTTACTGCAGAGCTAACGTGAGCTGTCTGGGCTCTCATCCAAAGAATTTGTTATCTCAGTAATTGAACAGTGGCAAACGGCCAAGCCTGTGTTCTGTTCTATTCACAGGCCGGGGGACAGAATACCTTCCAATCAAGGTGGTTCCTATTTTTCTACTTGCATTTTTACATGTTTTCAAACTGCTAGGTTGGCAGAAGCTGGGACAAGTAACGGGAGCTCACTCCGTTAGGCTGCGCAAGGGATTTGAACTGCCAAACTGCTGACCTTTCTGAGAAATCACCTTCCGCATTTCTGCTGGGGAGGAAAACAGTTGAGGCATAGCAATCTACTCCACCTATCAGCTGGGCTTCAGAAAAGGGACTATAGGTGTATAGCGCAGGGGCAGGCAAGCAGGGCTAGCTGTAAGTCAGAGCAAACCGGTTCGCTCCCAGGTGATACTCAGAGCTACCGGTTCGCCTGACCAGTCCAAACCTGGTAGAATCCCAACCGATTGTGATACATCACAATCCAGCCCGTGTTGCGATCGAATTTGACACACGTGTGCCCTCTTGCTTCCTGATTCTGCTCTCCATGCTGTGGTTCAAGTCCAGGAGAGCATAATTTCCATGGTTCTTGATCACTTCCGATTCACTTCTACTCCCCCACCACCCCACTAATTTCTACATTAATTGCGTATTAGCCTGCTATAAAGTTCAGATGTTCAGGAACGTGGCCCTCAGGTCACCCCAACCCAACAGCATATAATTGAATGGATGAAATAAAAATATTGACATAAACCCACGATCTTTAAAATCCTTAATACATGGGAACCTGATTCTTACATAGTGGTTTAGGGGGGGATGATCTGTAAACGAAGAGAATGGAGTTTAATTCCCAATTAGTTATGAAGCTCGTTGGCTAATAATTATCCACTCAGAAGGATATACGGTAGATTCACATTATGACGGGACTGAGATAACAAAGAACACCTTGTTGGCTTAGCTGAAACAATCAGTCCCTTGATGGCAACAGATTAGTGTGGATAGACACTGCATAAATAAA
This sequence comes from Rhabdophis nuchalis, assembly GCA_039707465.1. Taxonomy (NCBI): domain Eukaryota; kingdom Metazoa; phylum Chordata; class Lepidosauria; order Squamata; family Natricidae; genus Rhabdophis; species Rhabdophis nuchalis. The sequence continues at coordinate 75,002 of JBDLLF010000120.1, read as the reverse complement.
GCAGGAAACACATATTATTATAATGGGAATATAATACTTGCAAAAAAACAAATGAAATACTAGTCCTAGTTTACTCATAAATATGGCATTATGTCAAAAACATACTTATTCCCCCCCATCTTTGGCTATATTGTTGCAGAAGGCATCATATTTAGACCGAGAAAGGCATTAATTTCCATACCCAATAGCAGGAATTGCAGCTGCTGTTATCACTCTAAATAAGCCAAGCCTTAAATTGCAAGAGGTGTGCGTGACAGTGATATATTGGAATTTTTCTTTTAAATTACACCTGTCACGGGCAGTGGAAATGCAGAGCCAATTTGAGAATAATTTACTTGAAAATGTGTAAGTGACGCATGGCAAATTAAGTTTCCACATTCCCACCCCTGGTTGCCAGATATTAACACAGGCAATTGTTTAATTGATTCAGGAAGGTTTCCTTGCTCACAGTGTGAATATTGTGACCCATTGCTACCCTCCTCCAAATGCTGTTTTTCACGGCAAATGGGCTGTAGAAGGAATCGCGGTTTCAAGGGTGTTTTTTTTTAGTGGAGGGGAAAAAAATTGATATATTTTGCAGGGGTTGTTCTTAGCTCTGCGATTCGGTCAAGGAGTAATCTCTGCAAATGAACAATGAAGTTTAATTGGAAATCACAACAGAAATTCACTTGCGGCGTTAGCCTCAGATTTCGCAGGGAATACAAATGCTAATGAAAAATCCCCATCCAGGGCGGTTTAATAGGCATCCAATTTCCTGCTCAGAATAGCCTCCCGTTATTTATTTATTTTTTTACCCGTCCATAATTATTGGCTTCAAGAAACACAATCCTGCAGTCAATATGGAGTAGCGACCAAGTCGTATTGAAATATCCAACGTTGTCTATGCACTTCTGGATCTTGAATGGTCCAAAGGGAAAGTCTGGATAGGGGAAAAGGTTTTGAAGATCCAGCTGGTTGTTGATTTTCCAGGGATGGCCTAATTAATTCTTATTAACAAGCTCAAGACTTTGTGCGCAGGATTGAAATTTAATTGGAGCACTGGGTCCTCCAGGCATGCTCGATGTGCAAATGCTGTTTTGTACCTGTCAGGGAGAGACTGGCTGAGCCGGGGCTAGGAGTCAACCAGAATAGAGCTGGAAGGGACCTCAGAGGTCTTCTAGTCCAACCCCCTGCTCAAGCAGGAGACCTTGCATCATTTCAGACAAGTGGCTGTCCAGTCCCTTCTTAAAAACCTCCAGTGATGAACCACCTACAACTTGTGAAGGCAACCTGGTTAATTGTTCTCACTGTTAGGAAATTTCTCCTTCATTCCAGGTTGATGCTTTCTTTCATTAGTTTCTATTCATTGTTTCTTGTCTTGAATTCTGGTGCTTTGGAAAATAAGTTGGCACCCTCTTCTTTGTGGCAACCCCTCAAATACTGGAACACTGCTATCGTATCATACCTAGTTCTTCTTTTCTCTGGACTAGACATGCCCAGTTCTTGCAACCGTTCTTTGCATTTTTTATATAGAGATGCTCTTTACACAGGAATTTTCCCAGATTGGCATTTTGCACCTGGACTTGATTCTAGATAAGGTTTAACATTATTCAAGTGGGCCTTTTGGACCTGCGTAAGGATTACAGACTAATTCCCTGCTCTTCAAGAGCTGGTAGCAGATTCATACAGTGAGGAGGTTGGGGAGGAAACTGGGCCAGTCCTGGAGTCTGGGGAAGGCTCTGAAGAGGGCTCTGTGACGGAGGCAGAGAGGGGGCCAGAGCCGTAGGCCAGTTATCAGCTGCCTTCAGAGTCAGGTACCAGTGAGGCAGAAGAACAGCTGGAGCCTGTTCCAGTGCATGTGCAGACTTGCCAAATGAAGGGAATGGCTAAAGAGCAGGGGTCAACTTGGGAGTAAGACCACAGGTGGATGATGAACGGCCCCTCCCAGAGGAAATAAAAAAGGAGCGAAAGGGGAGTGGAGTTTGCAGGAGACAATTAGTTCGCTTGATTGGTGTGTGACTCTCCGAGACTCTTTGCCAAGTTTTGCAGATATCGGCCTGGCAGCTCTCCAAGCCAGATAAGATCTGTGTCTGTAAATCCTCCCTTGAAAGACTTTGCTGGATGTGAATGAGCAGAATTCACAATAAAAATAATAAAAGGGTTTTTTTTTAAAATCAGGACAAGGAGTTTGCTTCATGCCTTTGGGAATCCTAGGTCAGAACATTCTATATCTTTTTGTCTCCAGGGCCTTAATTATCTTAGTTGCTCTTCTTTGCACTTTTCCCAAAGTCTCCACATCTTTTTTATAATGTGGTGACCAAAACTGGATGTGGTATTCCAGGTGTGGTCTTATTAAGGCGTTATAAAGTGGTGCTAATATTTCACGTGATTTTGATTCTATGCCTCTGTTTGTACAACCGAGGAGTGTATTAGCTTTTTTTGGCTGCTGTTGAGACATTGCTGGCTCCTGTTTAAGTGATTGTCTACTAGGACTCCAAATTCCCTCTCACAGTTACTGTTTCTGAGTGAGGTTTTGCCTAATTTGTATTTGTAACTATGGTTTTTCCTGCCTAGGTTTTAAAGTTGAACCTTGCTTTTCTCCACATTAAATTTCATGTTGTTGGATAGGGACTATTGTTCAAGTCAGTCAAGATCTTTTTGGATCCTGAGATTGCCTTCTGGGGCGTCGACTGTTCCTGCCAACTTTGTGTCATCTGCAAATTTGATGAGTTCTGCTTCTACTCCCTCATCTAAGTCACTTATGAAGATATTGAAGAGCAGGGAATTAGTCTGTAATCCTTACGCAGGCCCAAAAGGCCCACTTGAATAATGTTAAACCTTATCTAGAATCAAGTCCAGGTGCAAAATGCCAATCTGGGAAAATTCCTGTGTAAAGAGCATCTCTCTATATAAAAATGCCTGTGTGTTATGTATGTTCTTGCATAACTCTGGAACGCCTCGAGCAATTTCAACCAAACTTGGTACACAGCTGGATTACTCTCTGGAAACAAATACTGTGGGGGTAAGACACCCCTAGAACCCCTCAGGGTGTGTGTTCTGTTAAGATACAGCCTGTTGTACCTTAAAATGGCTTCTATTGTACTGCCATAAAATTGCTCAGTGCAAGGGAGTTGCCATGGTAACGGCTTCACAGTACTCCACAAGGGGGCTCCCTCTGGTAAGGGGGGGGGGGGAAATCAAACATTAGAAATTACATTTGGTCCAGATATTTCCCCCCTATAAATAAGTACTCGGGCAATGCCGGGTTACCAACTAGTGAGCAATAAAATAGCTAATTGAACTCTTCACACGTGGACCGGGTTGTTGGCGCCTAAAAACTAGAGTCTTAGACTTCAAGAGAGCTAATTTCAATAAACTCAGAGAGAGCTTGGGAAGGATTCCATGGATGAGAATCCTCAAGGGGAAAACAATTCAAGAAGCTTGGGAAATTTTGAAAAATGAGATTATAAAAGCCCAGTCCAGCGCAATACCAATGAAGAAGAAAAATAACAGTTCCCAAAAGAAACCAGCATGGCTGCATAAAGAACTCTCTGACAAATTGAAAGACAAAAAGGATAAATATAAAAAGTGGAAAAAGGGGGACATAACCAAGGCAAAATATCAGCAAATAGCCCGAGCCTGTAAAGATGAAGTGAGGAAAGCTAAGGCTCACAATGAAGAAAGGCTTGCCAAAAAAGTAAAAAATAACAAAAAAAGCTTCTTCCAACATGTTAAAAATAAGAAAAAAGTTAAGGAAACAATTGGTCCACTGCTGGGAGAAAATGGCAAGAAGATGATAAGCAACAGGGAGAAAGCAGAACTATTTAACTCTTTTTTTGCATCTGTCTTTACACAAAGGGATAAAACAGTCCAATCAATCAAAAACAGCACCACAAATATCAGATTAGGAACACAAGTTGAAATAGGGAAGAAAATGGTAAGTGAGCACCTGTCTGCCCTGGACGAGTTCAAATCACCAGGACCGGATGGATTACACCCCAGGGTTCTGAAGGAACTGGCAGACGAGATCTCAGAACCACTGAACTATATCTTTCAGAGATCCTGGAGCACCGGGGAACTGCCAGAAGACTGGAAAAGAGCAGATGTGGTTCCCATCTTCAAAAAAGGAAAAAAAACAGATCCAGGAAACTATAGACCCATCAGCCTGACCTCAATACCAGGAAAGATTCTGGAAAAGATAATTAAACAACAAATAAGTGAACACCTAGAAGCAAACAAAGTAATAGCCAAAAGCCAACATGGGTTTGTCAAAAACAGATCATGCCAGACGAATCTAATTGCATTCTTTGACAAAGTAACAAAATCAGTGGACCAGAGGAATGCTGTTGATATAATTTACCTGGACTTCAGTAAGGCATTTGATAAAGTAGACCATAACCTACTATTAGATAAAGTAGAAAATTGTGGGTTAGACAGCAGCACCACCAAATGGATTCGTAACTGGCTGACCAACCGCACTCAACGTGTAGTCCTCAATGGAACTGCATCTACATGGAAGGAAGTATGCAGTGGAGTCCCCCAAGGCTCTGTTTTAGGCCCAGTACTCTTTAACATCTTCATCAACGATTTGGATGAGGGGATAAATGGGGAACTCATCAAATTCGCAGACGACACCAAGCTGGCAGGAATAGCCAACACTCCAGAAGATAGGCTTAAGATACAGAAGGATCTAGACAAACTTGAACATTGGGCACTGTCTAATAAAATGAAATTCAATTGTGAAAAAAGTAAGGTCCTACATATAGGCAAGAAAAACCAAACGCACAAGTACAGTATAGGTGGTACCTTGCTCAATAGTAGCAACTGTGAGAGGGATCTCGGAATCCTAGTGGACAACCATTTAAATATGAGCCAGCAGTGTGCAGCAGCTGCCAAAAAAGCCAACACAGTTCTAGGCTGCATCAACAGAGGGATAGAATCTAGATCGCGTGAAGTGTTAATGCCACTGTATAGTGCCTTGGTAAGGCCACACTTGGAATACTGCATACAGTTTTGGTCGCCACGATGTAGAAAAGACGTGGAGACTCTGGAAAGAGTGCAAAGAAGAGCAACCAAGATGATTAGAGGACTGGAGACTAAGACATATGAAGAACGGCTGCAGGAGCTGGGTATGTCTAGTTTAATGAAGAGAAGGACCAGGGAAGACATGATAGCAGTGTTCCGATATCTCAGAGGGTGCCACAAAGAAGAGGGAGTCAAACTTTTCTCCAAGGCACCTGGGGGCAGGACAAGGAGCAATGGGTGGAAACTAACCAAGGAGAGAAGCAACTTAGAACTAAGGAGAAATTTCCTAACAGTAAGAACAATTAACCTCTGGAACAGCTTGCCTCCAGCAGTTGTGAATGCCCCAACCCTGGAAGTCTTTAAAAAGATGTTAGACAGCCATTTGTCTGAAATGGTATAAGGTTCCTGCCCATGCAGGGGGTTGGACTAGAAGACCTACAAGGTCCCTTCCAACTCTGCTATTGTATTGTATTGTATTGTATAACAGTAGGTCTCTCATTTTAAATTTCATTTCACACACACCCCCGCATCTATTCTTTCTTTAAAAAAAAAAATCTCATTGAAAAATAAAGTCTGAAAAACACCACAACGAATTTCTTTGACTGTGAAGCCATCTTCTAAAATACTTTTAGCATTCCTGTCAATTCTGTGCCATCTGGAATTTAGGGAGGGCAGGCTTTCAACGTTGAAAGCCTTGGCGCTCCTTTCCAATGTCACTTTGATCGGTTCATTGTTATGCTTTGCATTAGTGTCTGTAGCGTGCCCGGATACTTGAATGAACTGGCAGCTCGCTTTTCAAAAGCTTCAAAAGCTTTCTGACCCCTCTGCCATTTGCCCCCCACCACCTCTCCCAATGCAAAATAATAATAATACATTCGCAATTGAATGATGACTGATCAAGAAGAATTCAGATAGTTCTCAACGTAAGACCACCATTGAGGCCAAACCTTATGTTGCCAAGTGAGAAATTTGTCAAGTGAGTTTCACCCCGTTACGACTTTTCTCGCCACATTTGTTCAGCGAATCGCTGCAACTATTAAGTGAGTCACACGGTTGTTAAGTGAATCTGGATGCCCCTTTCACTTTGCTAGGTCGCAAGAAAAGATCACATGACCCCGGGGCCCGGCCACCATCATAACTGTGGGTCAACTGCCAAGCGTCCAAATGTAAATTGCACGATCACAGGTCAATGGTCATAAGGATTTAGGATTTATTAAATTTTTTAACCGCCCTTCTCCCTTGCGGGACTCATAAGTATGAAAGACAGTCATAAGTCACTTTTTTTCAGTAGTGTTGTTAAGTTTGAGTGGTCACTAAATGAAGGGCTGTAAGTCAAGGACTATCTGCACTGTATACATAATATAAGATAAAGATTCCCCCACATATGTGTGCTAGTCATTCCCGGCTCTAGGGGGTGGTGTTCATCTCTCTTTCAAAGCTGAAGAGCCAGCACTGTCTGAAGATGTCTCCATGGTCATGTGGCCGGCATGACTAAATGCCAAAGGTACATGGAACGCTGTTACCTTCCCACCAAAGATGGTTCCTATTTTTCTACTTGCATTTTTACGTGCTTTCGAACTGCTAGGTTGGCAGAAGCTGGGTCAAGTAACAGGAGCTCACTCTGTTACACGGCACAAAGGATTCGAACTGAACTGCCGACCTTCTGATCAACAAGCTCAGCGTCTTAGCCACTGAGCCACCGTGTCCCCTACACAATATACACCACAATCATATTGTATGTTATATTATATTGCATTCTGACTAATATCCAAGCAATCGAAGAGTTTGAAAAGGATTTATTGGATTGGTGGATTGTCAAGAGCGACGGGGGGGAAATCAAAGGTTTATAGATCATATATAATAGACATATAAATATAAATAATGGACACTCCCCCTCCCAAGATAAGGGAGGTGCACAATGATGAAGTTGTGGCTGTATGTACATGACCGATAATCTTGCAGGCATGCTGCCCTCAGGCAAAGAATGCACACTCATTTGGGAAGCTGCTTCCACAGATTTTACACACCTTCTCTTGCTTTCTATTTTCCCGTCTGTACAACTATTTGAGCTGGAAATCATTTACAATCAAAGCTGTGAAAACATCTTTTTACATATTAACAAGACAGCAGTCCTTAAGATCCACCGAGTAGATTTGGCAACGATTCAGCAGCATTTTTAAGAAGTCTTTTAAGATGACTAACAAACAGGTTTTTAAGTTTTAATTCCAAGTTTGTAATATTTGGAGGTTTTTATTTAGCATCGATCATTCATCCCTTTTGCAGGCTTAATTTAATCCAGCAATATTCGATACCAATTCAAGCTACTATAAGCAAGTACAGGAAAATAAGATTTATCTTCCCCAGGGAAGGTAGCTATTTTTGAAGTACATATCAGGATATTTATAAGCCTGTAATGTTAGTTTTATTTCATTCCTGCTGCAAAGGGTGACTTATCAGGGTTTGTTTTTTTTTAACCAAATTATAGTTACAAACCTAGTTTGCTCTCAATGAGACTGCTTTACTCTTCTTCCTCCTCCTCCTTTGTTCCCAAAATTTAGCTCTAAGGTGGAGAGTAATGCATCATCTTAAAGCTAATTAACTTTGCAGAATGGAAATAGCATAACCTGATGCAAAAATATACAGGTATAGATTTCAGTTGCAGCAAAAAATAGATTTTGGTGACCAGAAGGTTTCTTCTGTATATTAAGGATTTAAGGCAGCTGGAAGTAACTCCTGAGTAGTGAGAGCTGCACTAAATATTTTGGGGAGGTATGACGGACACAAGATTACAGCTTTTTTTGGAAGTCAGCGATGGCTTAACTTTTAGCCACTTTTATTCTGTGTTACACCTAATATTTTGTTTCTGTTTTGACTTATTTGGGGTTGCTATATGTTGTGTGTGTTGGGAGTTATGCATTATTTTCCCTGTCTTATTGTGGAGGTTTTATTCTATTTTTCTTTTTTCTACTGGGTATGTTTTATTTATGCTTGTAAGCCGGCAGGCATTTCAATGATTCAGTGGCATATCCATTCAATAAATTTAATAATTTAATGTAATAAATAATGGGGAGGTATTAAGAATTTATTTCAATTCTTCGTTTTCTTTTCTTTGAAAAAAAACCATATTTAAGTCTAGACGAAGACTTAATATGTTGCATTCTATCTTTCAAGCAAAACTGTAGGGAAAAGAACAGAGATACTGACCTTCAATAACAGTAGGCTTGGACACAGGGTCTGGGCTCTCTCCCCCACTCTCCCCCCCCCCGCAAAATGAGGTTGCCTATTTAAAACTTGTGTTATGTATGTTTTAAAATTCCATTTTATTTGATAGAAGTCTCTTCAAGACCTTAGACATAATAGGTCACAAGAGTTAAAGTCTAAGCTGTTTCATATGTCAGATGATAGAATTTCCACTCATAATCACAAATGGATGCTTTGATCCTATAAAAATTCATCGGATAAAAGAAATCAGGTTATTCCTTTTTTATACCCCTGTCCCTTTGTCCCTCAGAATACAAAAAATAATCTCAGGTTTTAATCGTGACCTTTTGGCCTTGTTCTTCGGAGGTTGAAGGGCAAGCTCTTCATATGATTGGGTGCCAATCATAACGTATCTTCTCTCTTCTCCCCTCAGCAAATTGAGAAGCGACATCCCCCCATAAATCAGAGATGTCCAACCTTGGCAACTTTTAAGACTTGTGGACTTCAACTCCCAGAATTCCCCATCCAGCATGATTGCAACTAGAATTATTCGTCAGATGGAAACAATCTTGCTCAAACTCATATCCCTTTTACTCCATGGATAGCAGAAATTTCACCCCGTTGGGGAACCACTTGTTAGAACTAGGGACAAAACACGCACCACCGTTTTGCTTGAGCCTCCTAGCCTCCATTTACTCTGTCCTTCAAGGCTTAGTAAAAATTAGGCCTTCTCTAGACCAGCTGTGGTGGCCTCTTGAGGGGATGCAACCATAAACCCCCGTCAGGTGCCCTCAGGGTGGCCAATGCATTTCGTGGCAAATTGTTTAGCTTTATAAAGACAGATTAGCCATAATGGATGTGAGGTTTGGCTACTGAGCTGGGCTTTTCATGAAGAAAATGTTCAAACATTTGTCAGACGAGGAAAACAGGACCCCAAACTCCACTTTATCACTCTGGTTTTCACAGCTTCCTTGATGCTAAATTACTTCTCTATGGCTCAAAATTGCATTCGTTATGTATTATGAGGAACGTAACCTGGCCGTAGGAACATCAATCAGAGATAGAGTGGCCAAGCTCAGGAAAACCCCCCAAAAAGTCCACATTGTTTTATACTTCTGAAAAACACTGTTGTAACCTTGCAAACAAAATAAAACCTCAGGGATGGTCAGAGCCTCCTCAGCCTTCCCAAATTATTTTCAATCTAGGTTCGTGATGGCAAGCCTATAGCACACGTGTCACAGGTGGCACGCGGAGCCATATTTGCCGGCATGGCAGCCCTCAACTCTGGCACACATGCGCATGCTTGCTAGCTGATTTTTGGCCTTCCAGAGGGTCGGGGGAGGCTGTTTCCAACCTCCCCAGGCTTCAGGAAAGCCTCCGGAGCCTGGGGAGGGCGAAAAGCAGACCCAATGGCCCAGTGGTGGGTTTCTGCAGGCTCGTACCTATTCGCGAGAGCCGGTTGGTGAAATTTAGAGAACCGGTGAGAGGGGGTTCCACCGGCGTACCTGGAAGTAAATCTGGCCCGCCGCTGCCAGTGACCCAAAGGGAAGGAAAGGAAAGGAAGGAAGGAAGGAAAGAAAGAAAGGAAGGAAGGAAGGAAGGAAGGAAGGAAGGAAGGAAGGAAGGAAGGAAGGAAGGAAGAAAGAAAGAAAGAAAGAAAGAAAGAAAGAAAGAAAGAAAGAAAGAATTTATCATCACAACTGAGTCCAAAATTTTGATTGCTAAGCAAGAGCGTTGTTAAATGAGTTTCACCACATTTTAAAAGGTGGCCACTCTCACCTTGTCACATGACTGCCAAGCCACGCCCACAAAATAGGCCACACCTAGAGAGTAGGTTCTAAAAAATGTGAAACCCACCACTGCAATGGCCCAACCAGAAGTTCAAACTTCCGGTTGACCTGTGGGGCCTGCTTTTCACCCTCCCCAGGCTCCGGAGGCTTTCCTGATGCCTGGGGATGGCGGAAACGGGGAGGGCGAAAATAGGTGTGCATGCGGGGGCGTGGGGGGGGGGAGGGTCATGCGTGCATGTGCTGATGGGCGGGCAGACACACACACAGTTTTTCCACACCTTTAGAAAAATGGTTAGCCATCACCGAGCTAGGTGCCTGGAATACATGGCAATTCAATAAAACATTTCCTTTCTCATAGGAACCAGGCGCCTGGGGAAAGCACGGTGGCAGTCCTGAACTCCTTGAGGAACCGAAAGGAGATGAAATTAAAAGATGAACCATCTAAAAAAGGGAGCCCAGTTCCTTCGGATAACATTCTTAAAAGGCTCTGAAAATTCAAATCAATGTCCTGGAGTTTTTCCCCGAAATTCACAAAGCAAAGCTCTTTTAGGACAGGGGTCCCCAACCTCTGCAACTTTAAGTCTGAAGGACTTCAGCTCCCAGACTTCTCCAGCCAGCAAAGCTGGGAGCTGAAGTCCTTCAGACTAAAGTTGCAAAGGTTGGGGACCCCTGCTTTAGAAGATTAAAAGGGCGACGTCTTTCCAGAAGCAAGCCAGGGGAGCCGAAGATGGGGAGAAATAAGCTACGGAGCATTATCCTTAGACACGGCTTCACTGCCTGGGCCTTCTGTGTCGCCGGATTGTCCTTTGGCCTTCTCAAGAAGCTTTTCAAACGTTGATTAAAAGAGTCTTTAAAAACAAAACAAAAACGCTACCGTTTTCTTAAAGTGCATACAACACACTTGGGATAGTTTTATCGAGCCCCGTCACACTTTGCCAGTGATCACTCCTCGCAATTTGTTGGCTGAGGTCTCGTCACACCATTGTTGCTCAGCATGCTTAAATTGATCTCTGAAGAATCCATCGGGATTGGTATAATAAGGGGCCGTGATCTCTTGAGTTCCTTGGGAGAAAGGGAAAGATTCGTGAAGAAAAAGGCATTTGAAAAGAAGACATGGATCAATATGTGTCCAAAACATCCCTTGCGACAAGCCATTAGGGGAAGTCCTCGACTTACGACCATTTGTTTAGCGACTGTTCCAAGTTGCAACGGCACTGGAAAAGTGGCTCGCAGCCGGTCCTCACACTTACGACCACTGCAGCATCTCCATGGTCACATGATCAAAATTCGGTTGCTTGGCAAACCAGCGTGTGTGTATAAATGTTGCCGTGTCCTGGAGGGAGGGGGGGGGTCACGTGATCATCCATTTGCAACCTTCCCAGCTGGCTTCCAAGGACGGACAATGGGAGAAGCTGGATTTGCTTAACAGCCGTGTGATTCACTTAACAACCGCAGGGATTCGCTTAGCAACTATGACAAAAGAGGTCATATAATCGGGCATGACTCACTTAACAAATCACCATGCTTAAGCAATGGAAATTCTGGGCCCGGTTGTGGTCGTAAGTCGAGGACTAGCTGGAGTCCAATCAGCTGCCACTCTCACGTCTTCCAGGAGTAAAGCACAACATGGATTTAGTAGCTGCAGGAAGGACCTTTTATGCTTGCTGTCAAATATAGACTTGGAAATAATTTAGGGGTGTCAGGAGGTGTTTAAAAGTTGAATAACGGCAACTGGGCCAATTCTTGTAAATGTGAGACTTTTCTTTGCCCATCTCAGCACCTTCATTAGTCAGAGCAAAATTGGTTAGGCAGAGAATCAGAGTCGTTGGAATGTACCAACTCTTGCCATGCCAACTTCAGGGGTTTCTCCCCCAAAATGGCTTGCAAAATGAAGACTCATCCTCCACGGCCAGGAGGCTTACCCAGTGGTGGATTTAAATAATACAGCAACCGGTTCTCTGCCCTAATGACCAGCTGGGTAGGCGGGGCTCGGTGGCCATGTGACTGGGTGGGCGTAGCCAACTCAACGTCACTCACATCGATGGGCGCTTCGCCTTAGCTATTACAATGTAATCAGGGTTAACCGGAGAGGCAGTTTCTCTAAGCAGGGCAATCAAGATGAGGCTAGAAACAACACCAGAATGTTCCCTTCCTGCCTTCCTTACAGGATGAGCCCTGTAAAGTGGAAAAAAACCAAAAGGAGATTTCTTCCAACAGCCGGTTCTCCCAACTGCTTAGGAAGTTAACAACCGGTTCTCCCGAATAGGTGTGGCTGAATCCCACCACTGGTTACCTGCCTACTTACCTGCCCGGAGGACTTGATTTAGATCTCCTGTAGAGATTGCTCCTGCTCTTCCATCGGCTGCAGGGCTTCTTGCACGTAAACGATCAGTTCTGAGGCTTCTCCGCCCTGCGTATACACGGTCACTGTCCCGATGCCTTCCACGTCATCCGAGGAGACCACCAAATGGTGCTGCTGGGACAACTCCATCGAAGCCGGCTGCAACGTTTCCTGAATCATCACGGTGTGATTAGCTGACTCCTCCTCTTCGGTCACCTGTCAGAACGTTGGGAGAGTTACAAAAAGCTTTCACAAGAGAATGAAGAGGAGCAAAACTGGTAAGAACCAAGGCCTTAATCCAGCGGTGGGTTCTGGGTGGTACAGCCCGGTACCGCCTTACCGGTAGTAGCCAGGAGCAGCAGCCACCGTATCGGTACGGTGGCTCGTTTGGCCCATCCACCCGCCCATGTTCCATAGCTGTTTTTGAAGTAACCGGGCCAATTGCGCACACACGCACAGCATGCGGCGCCTGTGCGACCTCCGCCAAGGAGCTGGGTGTCGCAGGGCGGTGACGTGCGCACGTATGTCCGACTAGGACGCCCGACCCCGTGCGCAGTGTACCGGTTGTGACGGGGTCCGGAACCCACCACTGCCTTAATTCCATAAAATGCCAATTATTAGCTGCGGATTTCGGTAGTGTAGACTGTAGGGAAACGATTAAACCAGAATTGCCTGCTTGACTATGGTGGGTTGTTAAGCAAGTATTGATAATAATAATAATAATAATAAATTTTTATTTATAACCCGCTCTCTCTCCCCAGAGGGACTCGAGGCGGGGCACAGGAGAATTAAAAAACAATAAACACAGAGTACAAAATTTAAAATCACAATTAAACATATCCTGCGCTAAAAACATCTATAAAAACTAAAAACTGTCCCTAAAACCCCTTAACACTATAACTAATTAAAATTACCCTAGACCAGCCAAACGGAAGAAATGAGTTTTTAAAAGCTGTCGGAAGGAGCGAAGGTCAGTGGTCGTTCTGATTTCAGGGGGAAGGTCGTTCCAGAGGGTCGGGCCCGCCACAGAGAAGGCCCTTCTCCATTGATATCTCCATTGGGAGACAAGCAGAGGGTGTGCAGCGGAGTATGCAGCTAGAGGAAATCTTGCTAATGTACACACAATAAGTATACCAGACACTGCTTAAGTAAAATAGAATAGCTTTTACTTAGGTTGTAAAAACTACCAAACTAAGCTACTGCTCAACAAGCAGTGATGTCAAATTGAGTCAAACAACAAAGTCTCAACAATATCAAATATCTTACACAATCTTCAGTCTTCTTCTTCAGTAATCGCAATTCACAGCAAACAGTAATCAAACACAGCAAGTCCAGCAGAGAGAGAGATACGCGCTCTCCTTGCCTTCTTATAGTTAAGAGATAATTGCACTTACTAATTGCACTCTAACATTACATCAGCCTTAAAGCTACAATGACTATATATTGTCTACCCAACTATAGGAGTCTACTCCTAACATGCCACACATGAGCAGTCCATCACAAAGTGCTCACTGGGTTTTCAACATGCCATCATTACACAGCAACTGAGCTGTGGCGGCTTAGTGGGTTCTAGATGGTCCCTGTTAATGGGAACAATTGGCTACCGAAGTGGAGAGCTAATGGAAGATTTTTATACATTCCTCTCTCTGGTCCAGAAGCTACTTTCTATTAGGCAGCTCATATTTGCTAGTCTTCTAGCCCAGTGGCCCCCAACCTTTTGGGACCGGTTCCATGAAAAGAGGACTGGAAGGGGTGTGGTTTCACATGCTGCCTGTATATCCTGAGGATGGGGCTTCACTTGTTGATGCAGCCCTGTTTCTGGCATGCTGCGGTCTGGCGCCAGTCCATGAACCCTTGTTCCAGTGATGGTGAGGAGCCAAAAGGGCATGGGCACATTCCATAGTGCATGCCCACACCCATAATGCAATGCCCTCCCCCCTGCATATGTGCACCCCCCCCGCCCCCCTGAGCATGCGTGCAGGCCTCACTGAAGCCTCGGGACTTCCGGTAGGCCAGATGTTTCATTTATCGCCCTCCCCAGGCTTCAGGAAAGCTGCAGGAGCCTGTGGATGACAGTGAATATGAGTGCCATAGGTTCACCGTCACGGTTCTAGTCTCTCATGACCACAACAGTAAGACAATTAAAACACCAGATACCACTAAAGATAACTAAAGCACCAGATACTACCAGGCAACTCAGAAATGTTCAACCCAGGAGTGAAATGCTGCTGGATCGGGCCGGTTTGCCTGAACCAATAGTAAAAAAAAAAAAAAAGTTCCCACGATCGCGTGGCACAGCTGATTGTTACACAGCTGATAGGCAGAACATTTGTAAAGCATTTTTTTTACTACCGTAGTAGTAAAAAAATGCTAAAAAAAGTTTTAAAAAAGTTCCGATGATCAGCTCTGCGACAATCAGCTATGCCACACGATTTACAGTATATTTGCTAGAAAGCAGGAAATCCTGCTTTCTAGTGTATCTAAATCGTGCAGCACAGCTGTTCTCGCCCCTCGTTCATCTACTTCCCTTTGAAGACTCAGAAAAGGCTTTTTTAGACGCTGCGGTGTACATGCGCTCAAAGTGTGTGTTTTGTGTGCATGTGTGCGAAGCAAACCGGTAGCAGACTTTAGAGCAGTTCACCCCTGGTTCACCCAGTCTATGCTGTGGATTTTCTTCCCACACAGATGTGTAATTCCCATAACAGTTTATCTTCAAGGAACAGCTGGCCCAGCAATGCAATTATAAACCGCATAAGTTAAGCATCCAGCAGGCTAAGAATGAAAATATTGGAAGCCGAAGACTTCCTTCCATCTCAGACATGAGCAGCAAATGGAGCAAAGAATGGAAGAGAACAATTGTGCACTTATTTCAGAATACAAATGCAATCATTTTGTGCCAAAAAGGTCGTTATACGATATGCTTATATTCAACAAGACACCCCTTTAGGTGAACATGCCATGGTAGCTGTACCATAAAATTGATTTACGCTGGCTTCTTTGGGGCCTCGGAAAACGTGTGACTTTTATGGAGGCCTAGACTCAGTTGAATTTATGGCGAAAGAGGGGGAGATACATGGAAGTGTCACGCTCCAGAAAACACAACCCTGTCACAGTGATAGGCAGCGACAGACGAGCTGCGCAGGAGAAAGGGATTCTACTTCTAACAGACATTCGTGTTCTTTATGTCAATTCAGTTTAGGATGTCCTGGTTCTCAAGTGAAAGATCAAGAACTGGAATATAGCTTGGTCAAGAGATTAAAAAATGGTACATGTTAACCTCAATAAATATTCACGTATCAATATAGATAGTCTATCTATCTATCTATCTATCTATCTATCTATCTATCTATCTATCTATCTATCTATCTATCTATCTATCTATCTATCTATCTATCTATCTATCTATCTATCTATCTATCTATCTATCTATCTATCTATCTATCTATCTATCTAACAATCAATCTACCTACCTACCTACCTACCTACCTACCTCTCTCTCTCTCTCTCTATCGATCTACGCAGTGCTCAATGGCTAAGATGCTGAGCTTGTCGATCAGAAAAGTTGGTAGTTCAGCGGTTTGAATCCCTAGCACCGCGTTACGGAGTGAGCTCTCGTTATTTGTCCCAGCTTCTGCCAACCTATTTATTTATTTTATTTTATTCAATTTGTATCCCGCCCTTCTCCAAAAGGACCCAGGGCGGCGCACAGGAAAATTAAAATAACATACAAAGCAATACAAAATACAAAAATGTAAAAACCTATTAAATATGAAATCCTGCGCTAAAACCAATTAAAACCCCCCATTTTAAAACTATCTATACTAGTCAACAGCGGACGCTATGTAAGGCCGGCTTGATGAAACAGATGTGTTTTTAAACACTGGCGGAAGAGGCGGAGGTCAGTAATGGTACGGAGTTCAGGGGGTAGGTCGTTCCACAGGGCAGGGCCCGCCACAGAAAAGGCTCTTCCCCTGGGTGTCGCCAGTCGGCATTGTCCGGCCGACGGCACCCTGAGAAGGCCCTCTCTGTGGGAGCGTATCGGTCTAAGGGATGTATGGGGCAGGAGACGGTCTCGCATGTAACTAGGTCCCGAGCCATGGAGCGCTTTGAAGATGGTCGTCAGGACCTTGAAGCGCACCCGAAAGACCACAGGAAGCCAGTGCAGCTCGCGCAGGATCGAACCTAGCAGTTCGAAAACACGTAAACATGCAACTAGGAATATAGGGACCACCTTTGGTGGGAAGGAAACAGCGTTCCGTGCGCATTTGACATTTAGTCATGCCTGTCACATGACCATGGAGACATCTTCGGACAGTGCTGGCTCTTTGGCTTTGAAACGGAGATGAGCACTGCCCCCTAGAGTTGGGAACGACTAGCATGTGTGGGGGGAACCTTTACCTTTACACACACACACACACATATACACACATATAGTATGTCAGGCGCAAAAAATCAGGATCATTTGTTGAGTTCAAAGCACATAAGTGTTTATTATTACTAACAATTGAATGATCCATAGGCAGAGGTAGGCTTCGATAGAGTCCTTTATTGTTCTATTCATTCCACAACAAATGGCCCTACAACGGCAGCTAAAACCCGACCCCAAACTTCCCTGAAGGCAGCCGCCAATTGTCCCCACCAAAAAAAGCCAGTAATGACCAAAACCGATTTGCACAGGCAGAGAGGAAGTCCAAAAACAAGGTGCCAATTCACAGGGCAAGGTCTGGAAGTTGTCTACAAGGTGAGGCAAGTCTGTGAGTTTTTGCTCAGGCAAAAACACGAGTCAAAGGAGAGTTTTTCCAAGGCCGGGGGAAATGCATGCCAAAGCAAAACAATTGTTCCTGACAAAGATGCCATCCTGCACCCTTTAATCCAGTCAACCCAAGCCAGGTGTTCCTTGTGAGGAGGGGCCGGGTGACCTCCACCCGAGCATCTTTCCTTTGAGCTTCCCTCTGCCCCACTCTCCGTGCCCTCGGATCCAGCGGAGGAGGCAGCTGTTCCTCATCAGATGGGGTCTGTTGCTTCTCCTCCCCACTGCTGATCCTCCGGAGTTTGTGAGAAGAGGCAGCTCCCTGTCTGGTCAGCCACCTCCCCCAATGCCTGAGGGGCCTGGGACAGCACTGTCCTCTGCCCTCTCTAGAGAAGACATGCCATCCCTATCAGATGGTCCAGGTTCCAACTCCTCCTCCCAACTAGGATCTGATGAGGCCATGACCCCTATATGCAAGAATATAGTCAACTAATGGTCAAGGTTAAAACTGGTGCTAGATAAGGGTCAAGGGAATTCAAGGGGGGATAGAGGTAAGTCTCTTGTGGCAACGCAGTGACTCTGAAGTGGTGACACATTTAATCTCGCCTTCCAGCTCAGCCTGCTCGTCTTCTACCACACGAGAGCTAGTCACCCAGGTCCAAATTGTTTTATTTTTATTCTCTGAAGGATGGAAAAGCTGTCAAACAGAAGGTCCATCTAACAACATTTCCCCCTTTTCGTAGCTGACTTTCAGGCACCTTCTGAAATTGGTGTTTTGAAACTTGATAACTTCTCTGCCATGGTTAATGGTTGTTGATCTATCTCAGTCTTGCCCAGCTAAAAATGCAGGGAACCGAAGTCTGGCGTTATCTAGAACAGATCCACTTGGGCAAGATGTATTTAATGTCCTAAAGAGTTAATGCAACTTTTAAAAGCCAGTACTAAAAAAACCAGAATTAAAATGTGTAGTTCAAGAGGAGTACGGTCTTTTTTTCCATCATATTAACAGAGAGACAATATAAAGCTGAGAGTGAACACATTTCTTTAGTCCAGGATTTTAAGTCTGGAGTCGTTTGTTTTTTCTAAAATGGCAAAATTGTCACCTACAATCCAAATTCCACCAAGTGCAAAAATGCTTCATAAATTGATACATTCCAAGTTGGGGACATCATATCCTTATTTTCTCTTCTCTTGGAACATAGAATACTAGAGTTGGATGAGACCTTGAAGGTCTTCTAGTCCAACCCCCTGCTCATGCAGGAGACCCTATACCATTTCAGATAAATGGCTATCCAGTCTCTTTCTGAAAGCGTCCAGTGATGAAGCACCCACAACTTCTGAAGGCAAGCTATTCCATTGGTTGATTGCTCTCACAGTTAGGAAGTTTCTCCTTAATTCCAGGTTGCTTCTCTCCTTGATTAGTTTCCATCCATTGTTTGTCACCTTGCCATTTTAGTACTTTGGAAAATAGTTTGATTCCTCATCTTTATAGAGCACAACACACTGGAACAACTAGACACAAGGACAGTTTTTTCCTGCATACCATCAATTCCCACAACACTGTCAAATTATTTACTAAGACTGTATTACTATTCTTCTTCTCATCCTTCCTATTACCTATCTCCTCCCACTTATGACTATAATCTTGTTGCTTGTATCTTTATGATTTATATTGTTTTACTTAGTTTCTTAGTATGATTTGATTGCTTATTTAGTAACACATGACTGATACAACAACTAAGTGTTGTATCTTATGATTCTTGATGAAAGTATTTTTTTTAAGAAGGGTGGACTTTTATTGTAAATTAGTAACAGAAAAAAGAACATAAATAAGGCATTGACAAGACAAAGCAAAATTACACAGGTACAACTGGGAGTAACCCACTCCCTATATGTACACAGTATGAACACAGTTACCAAGTAACATCATATACCATCTTACTATATCCCTAGATATTCCAGCTATTTCTATTTGTCTATATCTTACATTTATCAATTCCCCATAGGTACCACTGCTCGATACATTCATTTTATTTACTATCTATATATCTACATTGTATATCCTTCCCTATCTGATCCCTTAGTCTCTTTACCTCCATCCAGTCATACCATCTTTCCCAACTCTGATAGAATATTGCTTCCTGTCTGTCTTTGAGAATATATGTTAGTCTGTTGCATTCAGCACACCAGAAGATTTTGTTGATAATTAGTTGGTCTGATGGCAGTTCTTTCCCTTTCCAAAACTGTGCGTATGCTATTCTGGCTGCAGTGGTAAGATGAAAGTTTTTTTTAGGTACCGAAGACAAATTCCTTGTGTGTCCAATCATACTTGGCCAATAAATAATTCTTTGTAGGAGCTCCTCAAATATTGGAAGACTACTATCATGTTTTCTCTAGATTAGACAGTTCCTGCAACCAGTCTTCATATGTTTTAGCCTCCCCCCTCCGCCCTCAATCATTCTTGTTGCACTTCTCTGCACTCTTTCCAGTCTCAATATCTTTTTTTTTTTATAATGTGGTAACCAGAACTGGGTGCAGTATTCCAACGGTGGCCTTAATAGGACTTTGTAAAGCAGTACTATAACTTCACATGATCTTGATTCCATCCCTCTCAAAATTCAAAACAGAATTCTCAAAATTCTATTAATAACAATGTGGACATTAAACCAAAATGTGACAATCACAGAGCAGAAGCAAATTATGTATGTCAACATCCCTTCAAATACATTTTACTTGTAACGTGAAAATACTGACACTCAACCCTGCTTCAATATCTCCTGATTGACATAATGAAAAAGATTCTTTTTCAGACGACACTGTTCATTTGAAGATCATAAAAAAGTGTACTTAACGATTTTTTAAAGGCAAGAGAGTTGATTTGTTAAAACATGGCAATTCAACTCATCCTTTCAAACCCTTTGCAAAATTAACAATATTGGTAGTAATTTTAGAAGCAATTTTAGTAATTTTCAACTGTCTACGGAAATCAGCCAAAGATTTAAACTCGTCTTAAGACATTATTCGATACAACAAGTAATTTGGGAGTTTCAGAACTTGTTAATGTGTCAGGGGCAAATTAAGAAGTCAAGAGATGTTGAAATTGAAAATACTGCAGTTAGCTGATTTAAGCCTCTTGTGAACGTGCTTCTCTGAATTTGTGTGTATCTATCTCTCATGTTCCGCATAGTTTTGAACTTCATTTTGCAGTATTTATAGATTCTGGGTTCTGGGCAGCAAAACACAAACAGCAAGGTAGATATCTTTATGAAAATTAGCTATAAAATCAAAATTACCTAAAAAATATCAATGCATAACAACACTGTGTGTGTGTGTTTGTGTGTGTGTGTGTTTGTATAGGTATAGGAATATGTATATGCATATGTATATCTAAAATTAATTTAAAATGTGTGAGAATTAACCCGTCCCCTTCAGCGCTTCATATCTGCAATGGAAGTATCTCACTAAAATGTTGTACTTCCTTGATTAGACAAGATGCTCCAAGCTGATTCTCAACATCTCTCTTATATTTTTAAGAGCTATAGACCATCTTCCTGATAAAACAGATTATGTAAGAAGCTGAATCTCTCCTGGGCTCTCTTGGCACCACAATATTAAAAAAAAAATGTAGAGACTTTGCGAAGAGTACAGAGAAGAGCGACAAAGATAATTAGGGGTCTGGAGGCTAAAACATGTGAAGAACAATTGCTGGAATTGGGAAATGTCTAGTTTAATGAAAAGAAGGACTAGAGGTGACAAGATAGCAGTGTTCCAATATCTCAGGGGCTGCCACAAAGAGGAGGTATGTGTGTGTCAATCTATTTTCCAAAGTACCTGAAGGCAGGACAAGAAACAATGGATGGAAACTAACCAACGAGAGAAGCACCTAAGAACCAAGGAGAAATTTCCTAACGATGAGAAAAATTAACCAGTGGAATGGCTTGTCTTCACAAATTGTGGTTGCCCCATCACTGGAGGCTTTTAGCAAGAGACTGGACAGCCACCTGTCTGGAATGGTATAGAGCAGTGGTCGGCAAACCGCGGCTCGCGAGCCACAAGCGGCTCTTTGGCCCCTGGAGTGCGGCTCTTCCTCCGCCGGGCAGACTCCATCTGCGGCATAGGCGGCTGCTGCTGCTTCTGCTACCCCCGAGCCTTGCGACGCACAGCTCCCGCTGCCCAAGGTCGCCCAGCAGGGGCGTCGGGCAGGGAAGCCAGGCACGTCTCCACCAGCTCCCTCCGACAGCCCCCACGGCGCATGTTCTGGGGCTGCGTGGCTGGGAGGGAGGTGGACGCGCGGCCCCAGAATGTGCGCTGTGGTGGCTGTCGGAAGGAGCCGGTGGAGACGCGCCCGGCTTCCCTGCCCGACGCTCCTGCCGGGTGACCTGCCAGGCAACAGCCTCGGTGGCGCTTATGATGACGGTAGCCTCGGGTGCTCGCCCCGCCCGCTGTGGGAGGAGGCATCCATAACCTCCCCAGCCAGCATGCCTGCCCTTCCGCTGCTTCCCGGGGTGGGGGGGAGGAGAGGGGAGAGAGGGAGGGACTGACAGACACAGAGAGAGACAGAGAGGGAGGGAGGGAAAGACAGAGAGAGACAGAGACAGAGAGAAAGGGAGGGAAGGAGGGAGAAAGGGAGAGAGGCACAGATAGAGAATGACACAGGGAGGAATTGAATCGGAGACAGACAGGGGGAAAGAGGGAGAGACAGACATACAGAGACAGAGAGAGAGGGAGGGAGGGAGAGAATCAGAGAGAGTGACACACACAGAGACAGGGAGAGACAGAGAGAGGGAGGGAAGGAGAGACAGATAGATAGAGACTGATTAAGTGAGTGAGAGACAGACACACACACACAGAGTGACAGAGATGGATGGAGGGAGGAAAGAGACAGATACACAGAGAGAGAGAGACAGAAAGAAAAAGAGAGAAGGAGAAAGAAAGAAAAAAGAAAGAACAAGAAAGTGGGAGAGAGAGAGATAAAGAAAGAACTTATGACCACAATTGCGCCCAAAATTTTGGTTGCTAAGCAAGACCATCGTTAAGTGAGTTTCATCACATTTTCCAAATTGGCCACACCCACCTGGTCACATGACCACTGAGCCACTCCCACAAAACAGGCCACACCTTCTTTTGGCTCTCAAAAGAAATTTCAATCGTTGTCCTGTTGATATTTGGCTCCCTTAACTAATGAGTTTGCCCACCACTGGTATAGAGCAGCGATGGCGAACCTTTTTTGGCTTGTGTGCCATAAGTGGGGGGAGTGCAGGGGGGTCGTGCATGGGCGTACCACACCCATAATGCAATGTGCGACCCCCGCAGTTTCGCATGCACGCACTACAGGCATGAACCCCCCCCCCCATTTTTTGCATACTCTTTTCGCCCTCCCCAGGCTCCAGAGGCTTTATAGGAGCCTGGGGAGGGCGAAAACAGCCTCCCTCGGCCCCCCGGAGGCTTCAGCGATCTTCAGGAGGCTTCCCTTAAGCCTCTAGAGCACTCAAAATGATGCTCCGTCCAAACCAGAAGTGATGTCCGATTTGCTTGGAGCGTTGTTTTGAGCGGTTCGGAGGCTTTAGGGAAGCCTCCTGAAGGTAGCTGAAGCCTCCAGACCACTCAAAACGACATTCCAAGCAAATCGGACGTCATTTTCGGTTTGGTCGGAGCATCGTTTTGAGTGCTCTGGAGGTTTCAGGGAAGCTCATGAAGTTTCCGGAGGGCTTCCCCGGGGGGGTGGGGGGGGTGCAGGGAGGCTCTTTTCCACCTCCCCAGGCACCTATAAAGCCTCTGGAGAGGAGAGTGAAAAATGGCTTCAAAAAAGGGCGAATTCAGCTGGCCAGCGCGCGCATGTGCGCTGGCCAGTTGACAGGGCAGCGCCTCGCGGGCCCTGACAAATGGCTCCGTGTGCCACCTGTGGCATGCGTGCCATAGGTTCGCCATCATGGGTATAGACTCTCCTGATCGAGCAATTGTTAACGTCACTTTTGCCCCTGTTTTATGAACGTTCTTGCCACAGTTGTTAAGTAAACCACTGTCCTTGTTAAGCTAGTGGCATGGTTTTAACAACCATGACTCTGGCTTCCCCATTGTCAGAATGTCGCAAAATGTGATCAAGTGACCTGGGGCATTGCATTGCATTGTCACTACATGCCAGTTGCCAAAGGTCTGAATTTAGATCACATGGCTATGGGGATGCTTCTTCAGTCTTAAGTGTGAAAAAATGGTCATAAATCGCCCTTTTTCAGTGCTTGGAACGGTCACTAAATGAACTGTTGAAAGTTGAGGGCTATCTGAAGGGTGCGTGTTTGAATCCTGCAAGCATCTTGTGAGATACGGGCTGATATATAAATCATATAGATGTATGTATGTATAAATGAATAAATCATTGTGGCAACAAGCTTGTATAACTAGATCAGAGCGTGCATACAGAAGCCTGGTGTGGTGAAACAAATAGCTGTACTTGCTAATTTTATAGCTATATTTGTAACTGCATCTACGGCTATTTTAATTGCTGATCTTTAACAGAGGCCCAATGGACCGTGATGCCTTCCGAAGACAAGAATGGAATCTGGTCACCTACCACTTTTAAGAAGCAGTTGGAGGGCGATTATGAGGCTAAGGAGGGCACCAACTGATCGACAATCATTGTCATCTGTGGAGGGTTGCGGGCACTGAGCTGGAACGACAGCCAGCTTCAATTGTATCTTCTTAAATGGACTTGCTGGCAGAATCACAGGGTTTATGGGATTTTCCTAATCTGGCGGATCGATCGGGGCAGCCTTACTCCCTGTGAACGGTGCTGGCCTTAAATCTGACTGACACAACCAAATATCCACTAACTTGAGAAGCAGACTTGGAGTGTTAACCCCACTAGACAGATCACGCCAGCAAATCAATTCCATAAAAAGTCTACCATATTTTTTCGGAATTTAAGACGCAGCAACGTTTTGAAGAGGAAAATTTAAAAAAAAAAGTTTTTGCATTCTGCGAACCTGCCCAAAATGGCCCGTTTTTCGCGAAAATGGGCCCATTTTTTTCTCTCCAAAAAAGGGCACGAATAACCTTTAGGAGAGTTGTAGAATGCTCCTGCGGGGTGGGGGCAAAAACAAGCTAATAATGGCCCATTTTTCACAAAGAAGAGGGAGTCAAGTTATTCTCCAAAGCACCTGAGGGTAGGACAAGAAGCAATGGGTGGAAACTAATCCAGGAGAGAAGCAACCTAGAACTAAGGCGAAGCTCCCTTGGGCAACATTGGCTCCCTTGGCTAAGAAACAGAGATGAGCACCAACCCTTAGAGTTGGATGAGCAAAGAAAGCCTTTCCATTTATTTATTTAATCTATCTGCACCTCAAGGATGATTGTTTTAGATTAGAGACCTCTCTATGAAGCACTGGTATCAGAAAAGTGAATGTGATGCTGGTATTTTGTACCCAAGCCAATTTATAACAGGATGGTCTGTTGATGGATGATGGCAATACTAGCAGAACTTGGATGAGCAGAAATGCTAACTTCAATTTGCTCCTTTACTTGTTCCAAGACTGGTCATCTGAATCGATAAACTGTTTACAATTATAAACATCCCACTGAGATTCAATGCTGGTCTTTAGGAAGGCCTCACCAAGATTATTCCCCCAAGTAGTGGGCCAAGATGTTACTGGGATGATTACAACCTCTAGTTTAATGAAAAGGAGGACCAGGAGAGACGTGACAGCAGGGTTCCAATATCTCAGGGGCTGCCACAAAGAAGAGGGAGTCAAGCTGTTCTCCAAGGCACCTGAGGGCAGGACAAGAAGCAATGGGTGGAAACTGATGAAGAGGAGAAACAAACTAGAACTAAGGAGAAATTTCTTAATAGTGAGAACTATTAATCAGTGGAATGACTTCCCTCCTGAAGTTGTGAATTCTCCAACACTGGAAGTCTTTAAGAAGAGATTGGACAACCATTTATCTGAAATGGTACATAGGGATTCCTGCTTGAGCAGGGGATTGGACTAGAAGATCTCTAAATCCTTCACATCTGTTATTCTGTGATATGAATTATTTGCTATCAGTGTGGCAAAATTCAATGATTAATTCGTATTATGTTTTAACCCCCAGGAAGTAAGCCAGAGTCACTCTCCCATAAAAAAGGGAGGGAGACAGGAAACAAGGAAATACAGTTTGGTGTGAACTGCTCATCTAATTAATCAGTCTGAAGCACCACTGGATAGCATTTGCATGATCCAACTCATCTGCAATTGTGTGTGTGTGTGTGTGTGTGTGTGTGTGTGTGTGTGTGTGTGAGAAAAACTGTGTTTTTACTGCTCTCCAGAAATATAGCAAGCAGGGAGTGGCTCAATATCTAGGGATCATCTGTTCCAAAGGAGGGGAGCCATCACCAAGAAGTCCAAGACTGCAAAAGGTGGTACTCTCTTGGTGGTGGGACACTCCGCCACCTGGATGGCTGAGTAGATTAAACTCAGAGAAGGATAATCAGTTGGAAGCAATTAAAGCCTCTTCCCAGAAGCAACAACGAAGAAATAAATATAACTATAATCAAAGGATCTGAATTTGGGAACTTCTGGCTTAGAGAAAGATGCATATTTTTTTAAATATCCAGAGACATGCAAATTCGGAAGGCCAGCTGCGGCTCGGTTCAGATGTTTGTTAGGATAGAATTTCTAATTTTGCAAACACAGGGGATCTCAAATTAATTTCTCCCCATCTCTTGGCTAACATCATAATTATCTGAATGCATTGCAGGAGAGTGGGGAGAGCGGCCTGCGTCTCTTCAGGCTGCCTCTGATATAAAAGTAATATCAGCGAGTTAGGCAAAGGAGAAATTAGATGAGTGCGCAAAGAAGAGAAGTCTAATTGTGTTAATTGAAGAATGCAGGCTCCCTAAGGAGTCATTCCCAGAATACTTTCTTCCTGCACTGAAGCATCGTTAGGTGTTCGGTGGAAAAAGATTTCAGATCTACTGGCATCTCAAGATAGGATCACTGGGTCTTTTTTTGTGTGTGTGTGCTGAAGATGCCCAATTGCACTCCATAATTGCATCTTTGATTGCGATGCTTCAGGTGGTTTAATGGCAATTTAATACTAATAATGCTATTGCGCCAATGCAGCCACCGTGTTTTTCGGAGTATAAGACGCACTGGAATATAAGACGCACCAAGGTTTTGAAGAGGCAAATTTGAAGTTTTTGCACTCTGCAAATCTCACGAAAACGCCCCCCCCCCCCAAAAAAGGCATGAATACCCTGTAGGGGGCTTGCAGAGTGCTCCTGGGGTGGTGGGTAGACCAAAAATGAGCAAAAAACGGACCGTTTTTCATTAAAAAAAAAGGGCATGGATAGCCTCTAGGAAGCTTATAGAGTGCTCATGGGGGCTGGGGGGGGGTTGAAATTGAGCAGAAAATGGGCCAGTTTTTTGCTCATTTCTGCCCTCCCCACCCCCGGGAGCTCTCTGAAAGCCTCCTAGAGGCTATGCACGGCCATTTTGGTGAAGGGGGTGGGGTTTCGGGAGGCCAAAAACACTGTATTCAGTGTATAAGACGCACCCAGATTTTCAGCCTCTTTTTTGATGAAAAAAGGTGTGTCTTATACTCCAAAAAATATGGTAATAAACAACGGGTCTGCCTGTTGCTCACTCAGAATAACAGAGTTGGAAGGGACCTTGGAGGTCTTCTAGTCCAACCCTTTGCTTGAGCAGGAGACCCTATACCCATAATGGTGAACCTATGGCACGTGTGCCTGAAGTAGCATGAGGAACCATGTCACCTGGCATGCGTGGTGATGCCTGTTTCTCTTCTGGGTTCCTAGCACGCATATGCACCAGAATTGGCCTTTTTGCATGCAGCAGTGCCGAAAACTGCAAGAGCTACTCT
Source organism: Rhabdophis nuchalis (assembly GCA_039707465.1). NCBI lineage: Eukaryota > Metazoa > Chordata > Lepidosauria > Squamata > Natricidae > Rhabdophis > Rhabdophis nuchalis. The sequence goes on along the minus strand of JBDLLF010000120.1, from coordinate 48,061 downwards.
TCCATTTTCCAGAATGAGCATGCACGCCGGCCAGCTCATTGTCATGCACGCATGCGCACCAGAAACCGGGAAATTAGCTTGCCAGTATGCATATGGCTCCGGAAACCGGATGTTCATTTTCTGGCGTGTGCATGCCACGTGGGCAACTCCTCTTCCGTGTTGCAGCCCAACCAGCGCACCCCTTTTTTGACACTTGATGCCAAAAAGATTAGCCATCACTGCCCTATACCCGGGATGGCAAATCTATGGCACACATGCCACAGGTGGCACATGGAGCCATTTGTTAGGGCACGTGAGGTGTTGCCCTGTCAGCTGGCCAGTGCCCGTTCAGCCTTTTTTAAAGCCATTTTTCGCTCTCCCCAGGCTTCAGAGGCTTTATAGGAGCCTGGGGAGGGTGAAAACAGCCTCCCCTCCCCCAATGCCCTCCAGAGGCTTTAAGAGCTTCCTTGAAGCCTCCAGAGCCCCCAAAAACGGCCCTTTGGGCAAACCAGAAATTCAGGAACGGAGTTCCGGTTTGCTTGTAGGGCAGGTTTAAGCCCTCCGGAACCTTCAGGGGGCTTCCCTGAAGTCTCCGGAGGACTGAAAACGACCCCACGAGCAAACTGGAAGTTATACAATACAATACAATAGCAAAGTTGGAAGGGACCTTGTAGGTCTTCTAGTCCAACCCCCTGCGTGGGCAGGAGCCTTATACTATTTCAGACAAATGGCTATCTAACATCTTCTTAAAGACTTCCAGGGTTGGGGCATTCACAACTTCTGGAGACAAGCTGTTCCAGAGGTTAATTGTTCTAACTGTCAGGAAATTTCTCCTTAGTTCTAAGTTGCTTCTCTCCTTGATTAGTTTCCACCCATTGCTTCTTGTCCTGCCCCCGGGTGCCTTGAAGAATAGTTTGACTCTTTCTTCTTTGTGGCACCCTCTGAGATATCGGAACACTGCTATCATGTCTCCCCTGGTCCTTCTCTTCATCAAACTAGACATACCCAGCACCTGCAACCGTTCTTCATTGTTGTTCCTGTTGTTGTTCCTGAACTTCTGGTTTGCCCATAGGGCTGGTTTTTTGTGCTCCGGAGACTTCAGAGAAGCTCCTGAAACCTCTGAAGGGCCTCGGGTGTGTGTGTGTGGGAGGCTGTTTTCGCCCTCCCCAGGCTCCTATAAAGCCTCTGGAGGGCGAAAAAAAGCAGGCAAAAAAAAAAAGGGGGGGGGGAGGTTGTGCTTGTTAAACGCACATGCGCGCTGGAGGTTAGTTGCGCATTGCATTATGGGTGCGGCACGCCTGTGCACGACCCCCCTGCACTCCCCCCACTTATGGTTCGCGAGCCAAAAATGGTTTGCCATCGCTGCCCTCTACCATTCCAGACGAGTGGCTGTGCAGTCTCTTCTTAAAACCCTCCAGTGATGGAGCACCCACAACTTCTGAAGGCCAAGCTGTTCCACTGGTTAATTGTCCTCACTGTTAGGAAGTTTCTCCTTAGTTCTAGGTTGATTCTCTCCTTGATTAGTTTGCATCATCCATAAGCCCAACAGGCGTAACGATTTAGAATCTGCAAGCCACAGATTTGTCATCCTTTACAGCAGGGGTCCCCAACCTTTGCAACTTTAAGTCTGAAGGACTTCAGCTCCCAGCAAAGCTGGCTGGAGAATTCTGGGAGCTGAAGTCCTTCAGACTTAAAGTTGCAAAGGTTGGAGACCCCTGCTCTAAAAGGATGCGAATGCAAAGCTGGCTGGAGAGGTCTGGGAGCTGAAGTCCTTCAGACTTAAAGTTGCAAAGGTTGGGGACCCCTGCTTTACAGCACAGAATGAAAACAGGTAACCCAACGGTAACAGATGGGCTACTGAAATTAAAGGATTGCACCATCTCATCCACCCCTTGCCTTGGCACTAAGTTTACTCACTGGTGGGGAATTGTCAACCCCATTGTTCTATGGCAGCCAGGAGTTGCTTAATGTCACAACATCACAGAACAGACCCACAATTTATCCTGCAAATGACACTCCGCAGCACATACAATTGCCGTGGCAACAAATTGGATTGCCTGGGATAGAGGGAGGCTTGCAAGCCAAGGAGAATGTAGCCTGAATGGGTGTTCAAATGGGCATATTCCTTCCCCCCTCATTTTAGTCAAAATCCATGCATAATTTTAAATGCCATGGAGACGTGCAAATAAATAACACGGGCAGCAAAGATGAACAGGTAGGTGGCTGATGTAAAAGTGATTGGAAACCAAAATCTCATTGGGGACAAAGGCACCGAGCTGAATGCCCATTCAATTTGATATTCTCCTGAAATGAAAATGGCCAATAAACAAATTTAGCAGCTTTCCGAGCTGCCCTTGTCCATATGTTTTCTACTAGTTTTGTCATTCGACCGACATTTTCTCTGGTGGACATCCGTCTGCATCTTTTACCATGACAAATTGCGGTGTTTCTCAGGGTATGTTCAAGTCAAATCAGATCAGTGTTTAAATGCCTACCATGTGACTCCTGTTGAGCCGAAACACACAAATGCCACTTATCCAAAATGTTAAGGTAAAGGAAAAGGTTCCCCTGGCATATATGTGCTAGTCGGTCCTGACTCTAGGGGGTGGTGCCCATTTTTGTTTCAAAGCCGAAGAGCCAGCGCTGTCCGAAGACGTCTCCATGGTCATGTGGCTAGCATGACTAAACACCGAAGGCGCATGGAACGCTGTTTACCTTCCCAATACCTTCCTATTTTTCTACTTGCATTTTTTACATGCTTCCGAACTGCTAAGGTGGCAGAAGCTGGGACAAGTAATGGGAGCTCACTCCATTACGCGGCACCAGGGATTCAAACCGCTGACCTTTCTGATCGACAAGCTCAGCGTCTTAGCCACTGAGCATGCCAGGTGCTTTGACATAAACACTTAATCATTTCCTTGGCTCAGCTGATAAGGGAGGAGAGCCTGTGGCTTAGCGGCTAATACAGCTGCCTAACATGTACAAACAGCCCAGGTTCAAATCCCAGCAAGGGTATGGCTAGCTGATGAGAGCTGAATAGCTTGAAATAGATCTATACTAGTCTCCCTTTATTTAGTTATCAGCACAAATGCAACACAAAAATGGTTTTTCTGCCTGGAAGACTCCTAGGGTGGAGCTGAAAGGCAAAAAGGAAGCAGGATGCTCCCTCCCATATTTGGACATACCAGGTGCTTTGACGTAACACACACACACACACACACACACACACACACACACACGCAAACAGATTCACAGAGGCTGTCAAATCACATGGAGATGCCCTTCCATTTTAATTCTTTTTTAATTCTTAGACATTGGAGGTTCTGAAGAAGAGGCTGGAATTGCATAGGGTCTCCTTCTTCAGGAGGGGGTTGAACTGGATGAAGTCCAAGATCCCTTCTAGCTCTATTCTGATTGAATTCTTTGGTAGCACCAACATAAGAAACCCACTATGCTAAATAATAGGCGGTTAAACAGTCGCTAGGCATTATTTAGTGTTTAGTTTATTATTACATTTGTAAACTGCCTGACTCGGAAGAATTGCCCTCGGAATTAAGAACTATCCCTGACTTCCGCACCTTCCGCCACGGTTTCAAAACCTTTCTCTTTCAACAAGCCGGGCTGGCATAAAGCAGGATTTTTTAATTTTTTAATTTAAATTTTTTAATTTAAATTTTTATTATTTTAATTAGGGTTAGTTTGGGTTTTTTCTACGTTTCAGCCAATATTTTAATTATGTCTTTTAAAAGCTTTTTTAACTTTTATATATTTGTTTTTATTTTATTTATTTTTTATTTATTTATTTTATTCATATTTGTAACCCGCACCCATCTCACCACAAAGGGACTCGGGGCGGCGAACAGAGATTTAAACTAAATATACATAAATACAAAATATTACTAAATAATAACTAAATTAAATCAATACCCTGCTTAAAATAAATTTAAATTTAAAAACCCATAAATTAAAATTTTGATTTGTTATAAAAACAATGGGTGTGGCGTAGATCATGCTAGGCCGGCCAGGTGAAAATAGTAAGTTTTTAAGTGCCGGCGAAACAAGCGGAGGTCTGTGATGGAACGGAGATCGGGAGGTAGGCCATTCCAGAGGGTAGGGCCCACCACAGAGAAGGCCCTTCCCCTGGGAGCCGCCAACCGGCATTGCCCGGTCGACACTTTTGGCGGTATAAAAAACCAATAAACCTAAACCTATAAACCTGATATTTTCTCTTGTTGGACTACAGGTAGACCTCGACTTACAAGCTTGTTTAGTGACTGTTTAACGTTATAACAACACTGGAAAAAAGTGACTTTTGACCACAGCAACATCTCCATGGTCGGGGTGGGGAGAAAGGAATTTCGTAATTCGGGAACTGGGTTGTAAGTAGCCTTTTTGGGGGAGGCGCACTGTAAATTTGACAAGTCCCTAAACAACTAGTTGTGAGTCAAGGATTAACTATAAAGACACAATAGGACCAAAGGAATGGGTTGTGAGTAATATCACATGTATACACAGACAGACCAGAAGCAAACATAGGCTTACTTTATTGATAAAATTTCTGGCCCTCTTTCAAAAACTCCTGCTAGAAGGAATTTCAAGATGAGTTTTATAATTAGGTAAGTAATTCGGTAAATAAATAAATTAGGTAAGCAAACTCAAGCTCAACCCTGCCAAGACTGAGTGGCTGTGGTTTCCGGCACCCTGGTTCAGCCAGATTACTCCAACTCTGGCCATTGGGGGCAAAACACTGGCCCCCGTGGAGAGGGCGCGCAATTTGGGTGTCCTCCTGGATTCCCGGCTGTCCTTGGAGGACCATGTGGCGGCCGTGGCCAGGGGGGCGTTTCATCAGGTACGCCTGATGCGCCAATTGCGCCCCTTACTGGACCGGGCTGCCCTTCGCACAGTCACTCAAGCGCTCGTGACGTCCCGTCTCGACTACTGTAATGCTCTCTACATGGGGCTTCCCTTGAGGTGCACTCGAAAGCTACAGCTAGTCCAAAACGCAGCCGCGCGGGTAATTACGGGAGCTACCAGAAGCTGCCATATAACACCAATCCTGCGCGAGCTGCATTGGCTTCCTGTGGTCTTTCGGGTGCGCTTCAAGGTTTTGACGACCATCTTTAAAGTGCTCCATGGCTCGGGGCCTAGTTATATGCGAGACCGTCTCGTGCCCCATACATCCCTTAGACCGATACGCTCCCACAGAGAGGGCCTTCTCAGGGTGCCGTCGGCCGGACAATGCCGACTGGCGACACCCAGGGGAAGAGCCTTCTCTGTGGCGGGCCCTGCCCTTTGGAACGACCTACCCCCTGAACTCCGGACCATCACCGACCTCCGCCTCTTCCGCCAATGTCTAAAGACATACTTTTTTCATCAAGCCGGCCTAGCCTAACCTCCCATGGGGACTTTTAGAAAAGTTTTAAATTGGGTTTTTAATTAATAATTGGTTTTAGCACAGGTTTGGGATTTAATATATATTTTAAATTATTTATCTATGTTCTATTTTGTATGTTTTTTAAATCTCCTGTGCGCCGCCCTGGGTCCTCTGCGGAGAAGGGCGGGATATAAATGTAATAAAATAAATAAATAAATAAATAAATAATTAGGACTAAGAGATAAATGGGATACAATGATCTCCTTCACGCGGTGGGAGGGAGAGTGAAACCTGTCCCTCTTCTTCTGCCCATTCGGATCTCCCCTTCTGCTTACAGGGATTTTTAGATGACAAGAGATTAAAAAGACTCGTGACACACAATGCATTAAAATAACCTCCAGTCTTTTTACTCTTACTGTCGTTTCAACAGCCACAGGGCTGAGAGAATGATACAATATCCTCCCCCCATACAGAGCAAACACCACCACCAACCTGCTTTTAAAATCATATATTGAAGAAGAATGAATCTAGAATGATTAGATTGGAAAAGCATCCATTCTTCCCATTAATTTTTCTTTTCCCAGATGGTGTTGTTTATTTGTCGAATTTATTTAAAGGCATGTGCTAGTCGTTGCTGACTCTAGGGGGCGCTGCTCATCTCTCTTTCAGGGCCGAAGAGCCAGTGCTGCCCGAAGACGTCTTCATGGTCTTGTGGCTGGCATGACTAAATGTTGAAGGTGCACAGAATGCTGTTCTCTTCCGACCAAAGGTGGTCCCTATTTTTCTACTTGCATTTTTTACGTGCTTTCGAACTGCTAGGTTGGCAGAAGCTGGGACAAGTAATGGGAGCTCACTCTGTTACGCGGCGCTAGGGATTCGAACCGCCGAACTGCCAACCTTTCTGATCGACAAGCTCAGCATCTTAGCCACTGAGTCCCCCTAAATTTATTTAGATGGTATTTATTTATGATTCAAAGAAATGTCTTTTTCTTCTTATTAACCACTGATAAAGATTATGAACAGAAAATCAAGCACAGCAAAACCAAGACCGCAACAATAAGACAACCAAATCGCCCATACAAGAAGCAGGCTATAAAGCAAATGATCGCAGGTTCAAGTCCTGCCACAGCCATGAAAAACCCAGCTGGATGACCTAGGTCAGGGGTCTGCAAAGTTGGCTCTTTTAAGACCGGTGGACTGGGGAATTCTGGGAGTTGTAGTCCACCGGTCTTAAAAGAGCCAACTTTGCAGACCCCTGACCTAGGTGAATCACCAGGAGACTCTAAGTTCTAGTTCTGCCTTAGGCATGAAAGCTGCCTGGATGCCTTGGGGTCAGTCACACTCTCTCAGCCCAGCCTACCTCACAGGGTTGTTGTTGTAGGGAAAAAGATTGAAGGAGGAAGGTGTGTTGGATATTAGAGCAATCAACCAATGGAATCGCTTGCGTTCAGAAGTTGTGGGTGCTCCACCATGGCAGGCTTCCAAAGAGAGACTGGGCAACCCTTGGTCTGAAAGGGTATGAAGTCTCCTGCTGTTCAGACTAGGCTTCCTGAGGCAGTAACAATCACACGCTTAGTCCCCCAAACCCTCTTTTTTCATTTCAACAGCTGTGAATTATGTTCATTCACGGCCCGTAATGAGTCACAAATAGTTCGTAAAGAGTTCGACAGAAGTCGGCCAAAGTCTTTCAGGATAAGAACGACCCAGCTTTATTCTCCCTTGAAACGCAACCAAAGACCTAATTGGCAATTAGCTTTGCATGGCTACAAGGAGCACAGAGTCAGAACGGAGCTTCAGGCTTTAAACCAACCAGAGCGAACAAAGTTGCTTCCGGCAAAGACTCACGTACCTTTGCTCCTCCTTTATGGCTTAGGGGAGGGGCCAATCATCTCCAAGCCTTACTGCCGAGTCGCCCCTTTTGTCTTAACTGTTCTTGCCTTCTGGCAGCTCTGCGCATGCACGCACTGGGAAAAAGGCTCCCCCTGTTCCTCCGCCTCGCTGAGGTCAGACTCTGGAGGCAGCACATAACGCCCAGATGGTCCTGGCAACCTCTCTGCCTCCGACGCAGAGCCCTCGTCCGAGCCTTGCCCAGACTACAGGACTGGCCCATGTTCCTCCCCAACCTCCTCACTATCCGACTCTGCTGCCAGCTCCGCAGGCTGCCGGTAGACCACAACACCTGCCTGGGCAAGTGGTCGATCTAGAAGACCTCCATGGTCCCTTCCAACTCTATTATTCTCTATCGTATGCCCTATTTGTAAAAGGGCTGGGGGGGGGGGGTGTAGTTATAGAGAAAGGCCCTTTTCTTTTTCGGCAACATTATGAAACGGCTTCCGAACCCAGAGAGGAGCCTCGGTGTTTATTTAGCTCAACTTAATTGAGTTTCTGCAAGGCTAAGCTAAGGAATTGTTCGAGTCCTTCATGTCAGGTAATTTGGTGCTCGCAGCTTGCCAACTCAATTCCTTGACTCATCACTTCCTTTCAGCAGACAGCCAAGAAACTCAGCAAGAGAATCAACAAAAACAGAAGGGAGGGGCGGGAGAAACTGGGGGGAGGGATGAGCTGGCAGCCCAAGGCTACAAAGGTGTTTTGATCAGCCTGAAAGCATTTAGCAAGGCCTCTCAGTGAAAGCGGGAAGCAGGCCGGCCTTCTCTGCTCCTTGTCACCAGCGTGTTGTAGCCGCCCAGTGGCCAATGGAGCTTGCAGCAAAGTCGGACAGTGAAGAGGTTGGGTTAGGAACCTGGGCCAGTCCTGGAGTCTGGGGAAGGCTCTGATGAGGGCTCTGTGTCAGAGGCAGAGAGGGGACCAGAGCCATCTGGGAGTTATGCGCTGCCTTCAGAGCTAGACAGCAGCGAGGCAGATGAACAGCTGGAGCCTGTTCCCAGTGTGCGCATGCACAGAGTTGCCAGATGAAGGGAACGGTTAAAGAACAGGGGTCGACTTGGGAGTAAAGCCACAGGTGGACGGTGAATAGCCCCTCCCATAGGAAATAAGGAGCGAAAGGGGAGTGGGCTTTTGCAGAAAACAATTTGTTCATTCGTTCGTTCGTTCGATTTGTTTCAGGAGTGTGAAGATCTGTCCGTGAATCTCAGAGACTCTGTGCCCAGTCTTTCCTTGCACTGCACTGCATTTGGAAAATATTGACATGGCAGCTTTCCAAGCTAGATAAGGTCTGTGGTCATAACTTCACCTTTGAAAGACTGTTTGCCAGGCCTTTGCTGAACGGGAATGAGAGGAATTCACATTCGCTTAATAAAAGGGGTTTGGTCGGGACCTGCTTCGTGCTTTTTGGGAAAGCCTAGGTCAGAACCAAGGATTTGTTTTGGAAGGTCTCCAACGGCTTGTGGGGGCAGCTACAACAGGAGTATCAGCCATTGCAAACACTATCAAATGATAGAAGATAATATTTGGTTACATTGTGAGGTCCTTGGTGCTCTCTGAGTTTGGTGGTTTTCTTGCAGATGTTTCACTACCTGACTGGGTAACAACATCAGTACTAAAAGAGAGTACGGTTTGCTCAGAGAACAGCACCAAGGATCTCACAAAAGATATTTCTTCCCTAGAACTGGGGAACCCATTCTACGCAAAAATGGTGGCTGAAAGAGAGGCCTGGTCTAGTTTAATCTATTTATATAAAAGCCAAATACCACTCACTCATCACGAAATCTCCTGTAGTGTAAAGCCTACAAACTTGAAATTCAGCACGTATGTTCTCTTGGCATTTAGGTGCTCGTTAAGAAAGGATTTTTCAAAATGACCATCAGATCATAAGTATACAGTATTATATTAACACGCATCAATGCTAAGGAGTTAGACGTTCTACTCCCTCTCCCCATCTGAAAGGAACTCTGTTCCAACTGCCAGTTGCCTTATATGGGTGTGGCCAGTGTGTGACTTATCTAGCCTGTGGGCTGGGAGTTCAGACGTTCTACTCCCCCTCCCCACCTGAAAAGAACTCTGTTCCAACTGCCAGTTGCCTTATATTAACATGCTCTGATGCAAAGGAGTTACACGTTCTACATTAATTTTCAAGCTTTAAGTGTCAATGTCAATATATCAAGTCCAATCACATAGTTTTGTAACAAAGCACGGGTATCCAGCTAGTGTCCATATACATTAAGCTGCTTTTTGCCAGTGAACTTGATGTAAGCTTAACTTCTAGCTACTCCACTTATAAATCAACAGTATAATTTATCATTTTATGCACCACATAGATCCATGGTTGCACAGTGGTTATAATGCGATACTGCAGGCTACGTCTGCTGACTGTCGGTCGCCAGCAGTTTGGCAGTTCGATTCTCACCAGGCTCAAGATTGATTCATACTCCCATCCTTCCGAGGTGGCTAAAACGTGGACCCGGACTGTTGGGGGCAATATGCTGACTCTGTAAACAGCTTAGAGAGGGCTGTAAAAGCACTGTGAAGCGGCACGTAAGTCTAAGTGCTAGTGCTATTCACCCTCCTTAGTGGCTGCATTTGAACAATTCAAGCTCGTGTAGCCAGACTGATTGAAGGAAAGAAGAAAGATTTATACAGAGGGGAATCACACAGAGAGGGCTGGTAAGGACAGCAGCTGAGAGAGGAGGAGAGGCAATTCTCACAGCAGCTGGAGACCAACCATCGCTTTGAGGGAAGGGAGGGAGGGAGGGAGAAGGAAGCCAAAAGAGATTAAGGGATAAAAAGACCAAGTCAGAATCTCATTGAAGAGAGAGAGAAAAAAGACTTCCCAAAGCTACAGCAATGTTGGCAGGACAGGCTCCAACACCGATGAAATCTTCGCCTTTCACAAAACCTTAACAGAACAGAACAGAATAACATAGGAAAGGACCTTGGAGGTTTTCTAGTTCAACCCCCTGCTAAAGCAGGAGGCCTTATACCATTTCAGACAAATGATTGTCCAATCCCTTCTTAAAAACCTCCAGTGATGGAGCACTGACAATTTCTGCAGACAAGCTGTTAATTGTTCTCACTGTTCGGAAATTTCTCCTTAGTTCCAGGTTGCTTCTCTCCCTGATTAGTTTCCACCCATTGTTTCTTGTCTCTCGCCTTCCGGTGTTTTGGAGAATAGGTTGAAACTCAACCCCCCAACCCCTTCATTGTGGCAGCCCCTCAAACGTTGGAAGTCTGCTCTCATGTTATCCCTAGTCCTTCTTTTCTTTAGTCTAGACCAGGGGTTCCCAAACTTGGCAACTTGAAGACTTGTGGACTTCAACTCCCAGAAGAAGTCTGCTGGCTGGAGAATTCTGGGAGTTGAAGTCCACAAGTCTTCAAGTTGCTAAGTTTGGGAACCCCTAGTCTAGACATACCCAATTCTTGCAACCATTCTTCAAATAATTTTATCCTCCAATCCCCTAATCATTTTTATTGCTCTTTTCTGCACTATTTCCAGAGTCTCAACATCTTTTTTTATAATATGGTGGCCAGAACTGGATGCCGTATTCCAAGTGTGGTCTTATTATTAAGTGCTTTGTAAAGCAGTACTAATACTTCACTTGATCTTGATGCTGTTCCTTTGTCAATGCAATCTAGGATTGTTTCCTTACATTTGGACTATTTGTTTTCTACCTTGATATGTCTGTCTGCCTGTCTGACTTCATTTCTCACTTTTATTGTTTTTACAAATAACTCAAGATGGCAAATGTACTCAGCCCACCTTCCTCCTCCTATTATCCCCACCCACAAGCCTATTAGATGGATTGGGGTGAGAACGAGTGACTGACTGTCAGGCACGAAAGATCAGGTTCACACGTGAAGGTCCAATTAAACTATCTTATTGCTATTCAGGCCTACGCACAGGAATCTTCCCAATTGATGGTTAGCATTTGCTTGGAGTTAGATAAGGATCCATGGAATTCAAAGGGGCTTCGATTTAGTCCACTTGTGGCAATGTAGAGATTCTAGGCCAGGGGTGGGCAAACTTTGCAACTTTAAGTCTGAAGGACTTCAGCTCCCAGACTTCTCCAGCCAGCAAAGCTAACCCTAACCCTAACCCAAAGCTGGCTGGAGAAGTCTGGAAGCTGAAGTCCTTCAGACTTAAAGTTGCAAAGTTTGCCCACCCCTGTTCTAGGCTGATTCCTCTTTTGACTCTGCCCTCAGGCTCTGATTTTCCTTTTTTTTTCTACACTGGCCTACAATCACCCAGCCATCTTTCACGCCCTAAGGCAAAACTTGTACTCCCTGCATACTGGTGATAGGACCAAAGTCACACAGCTGGCTTTCATGCCTAAGGTGGAACTAGAACTCACAGGCTCCTGGTGATTGGTCCAGCAATGAGATGCTTGGCTGAAGAACCACCACCTTTAGCTGAGATCAACCAGATCTGGAAAATGCACTTGTGTGTCCAATAAGCAAAGGAAATTCCACAGGATCACAGAGGGGGAGAGAAAGAGAGGGGGAGGGATGGAGAGAGAGAGAGGGAGAAAGAGAGAGAGGGAGAGAGAGAGAGGAAAGGAGGGAGAGAGAGAGGAATGGAGGTAGGGAGACAAGGAGAGGAAGGGAGAGAGAGAGAGAGAGGGAGAGAGAGAGAGAGAGAACATTCAACTGGGAATGAAAAGAAAGATTACCTGTTTCACTACAGTGACGGTTCCTGGGGCCATGGCAACCACAGAAGCTAGCGCATCATGGGGCTCTGATCCCAGCTCTATGATTTGCTGAAGGATGTTGACAGCCGTGGCATCCAGCCTTCCTCCTTATGGGTTGCAGGGGGGAGAAGCATTAAGATTAATACTGTGAGGAGGATGCAAACGTTGTGCTACTGTTACCACCATTCCCTTTGCTCATCTTTCCACACTGCGTACTCCATACCCTGCAAAGCTGGCTGAGGAACTCTGGGAGTTGAAGTCCACAAGTCTCAAAGTTGCCAAGGCCGGAGACCCCTGCTCTATACCCACACTCTACACGCTAAATGTAATCCTCGATTTACAACTGCTTGTTTAGCGAGTTGCAATAGCATTGAAAACAAGGACTTCCGACTGGTCCTCACACTTATGATTCTGACACCCCCACAGCCATGCGGGGATCAAATTTTGGGTGTTTGGCAACTAGCGTGAATTTACAATGGTTGCAGGGTTGTGCAACCTGGGGTTGCCATTGCATCCTTCCCAGCCAAGTTTCTGACAAGCAAAGTCAATGGGGGATGATGGATTTATTTAACAACCGCCTGATTCGCTTAAGGAACTGCAGAGCGTTGCTTAACAACCGTGACAAAAATGGTCGTATAATCAGGCGTGGTTCACTTATAAGAACCACCTTGCTTTGCAAGGGAAATTCTGGTTCCAGTTGCAGTCGTAAGTCGAGGACTACCCGTATGCCAACGTATCCCTCTTGTCTTCTGACTCAAATGTCTCACCTCCCTCCTTTCAGGCTTGTTTTCTCTGTCGGGAGGCTTTATTGCATTTAATTCCAAAGTTCCCTCAGAGTCTTGTGTAAATTTCCCCTTTCACTCATTGCATCTTCAATATTAATTGAATGCTGATGCTGTTTTTTCTTCTTAGCTTTCAAATGTGGTACCTAACAGCTTGGCCCCAAAGTCACCATCTCCCAGTGATTGGCTGAAAGCCACCCAGCCAGCTTTCATGCCTAAGGCAGGACTAGAACCACTGTCTCCTGGTGATTGGCATAAAGTTACCCAGCCAGCTTTAATGCTTAAGGCGGGACTAGAACGCACTGTCTCCAGGTGATTGGCCGAAAGCCATCAAGTCAGCTTCCATGCCTAAGGTGGGACTAGAACTCACTGTCTGCTGGTGATTGGCCTAAAGTCATCCAGCGAGCTTTCATGCTTAAGGCGGGACTAGAACTCACTGTCTCCAGGTGATTGGTCCAAAGCCATCCAGCCAGCTTTCATGCTTAAGGTGGGACTAGAACTCACTTTCTCCAGGTGATTGGCCCAAAGCCACCAAGTCAGCTTCCATGCCTAAGGCGGGACTAGAACTCACTGTCTCCTGGTGATTGGCCTAAAGTCACCGAGTCAACTTTCATGCTTAAGGCGGGACTAGAACTCACTGTCTCCAGGTGATTAACCCAGTCACCCAGCGAGCTTTCATGCTTAAGGCAGGACTAGAACTCACTGTCTCCAGGTGATTGGCCCAAAGCCACCAAGTCAGCTTCCATGCCTAAGGCGGGACTAGAATGCACTGTTTCCTGGTGATTGGCCTAAAGTCACCCAGCGAGCTTTCATGCTTAAGGCGGGACTCGAACTCATTGTCTTCAGGTGATTGGCCCAAAACCAGCCAGCCAGCTTTCATGCCTAAGGCAGGACTAGAACTCACGGTCTCCAGGTGAATGGCCCAAAGTCACCCATTTGGGTTGGGGTTTTTTTTGCCTAAAGTAGGACTAGAACTTAAGAGTTTCCTGCTTTTTTCACCTGGTGCCGTAATCACTAGATTGAACTGGCTGAAACATCATTTAAAGATCTTTTTTAAAAGTATTGATTTGGTCTTAATGAGAGCATGTTACCATTCTCCGAGGTATATCTTAGGTCCTGCAGAGCAGCTACAGCTGCTTGAGTTCCTTGCAGATCACCGGCTTCAGTAATATGAAGGTACTGCGTGGAGGATTCTTCGGAAATTTCTGTAGTTTGCTGCAAGACAGAGAGCAGTTGGAGAAGAAATAAGAATTAGCAGGCACCAGTATATTACAGAGCTGCCAAAATACTTACCTACAGAGTCCCAGCTTAAGTATGTCTCTTTGAACAGCATAGCATCACAAAACGGCTCTTGACAATGAAACAAGTTAGAATCTTTTGATGTATGAAGCAAGCAAGAATTCAGCAACAAAAAGAACATTTTTTTAATAGAAAAGTAATCTGGAAATGACTTGTCAAGGTCGTAAGCAATTCAGTTGCACAACTGGGAGACTCCTTATCAAATAAATCCTATCTCTTGATCGTTACCGATCTCATTAATTTGACTAGTGGGTGCATAAGGATATGCGCATGAAAAATCAGTAGGATTATAGGCATGAAAGTAGTCCTTTTGATTAGAACAAAACTATCGTTTATCGCATTACTTTCAATCCAGACTGTGCCTGAAAACACCAACAGGTTTCGAGGTTCTAATTTTTAAGTTTAACACGAGTCATTAAGATTTTTATTTATCTTCACAGTTTTTCTCCTTCGGGTTTTTTTTTCCAAGGAGAAAAACGAGACTGTAGTCTTATAACCCCCATGAATCATCTCCATCAAACGCAAGAGGCTTCTTTCTAAATTAATATGTATAAGGACACGGCATTGCATAACTTTATTGTAAAAAACAGTAAAGGAGGCTCATCTCCGTTTCAAGCCAGCCAGCCAGTACTGTCCAAAGATGTTTGGCCAGCATGACATCGTAGGGCTGTGATGATGAACGTATGGCACGCGTGCCACAGATGGCACATGGAGCCCTCTCTGCAGGCATGTGAGCCGTTGCCCCAGCGCCTGCGCACGCACCTCCTGCCAGCCAGCTGATTTTTGGGTCTCTGCTGCGTACTCTCAGGGGGCGGGGCACATGCGGGAGGCGTGCACGCATGAATGGGAGGACAGGGTGTGTGTCTCTCGTATTTTCCCCCATGGCCCATTTTTGGTCCCAGGAGGCTTCAGGGAGGCCTGCTAGGCCCAAAACGGGGCACAGGGGACAGGGAGGGGACGGTTGTGTGGACATGCACAGGGGGGGCATGGGCGGT
Organism: Rhabdophis nuchalis; assembly: GCA_039707465.1. NCBI lineage: Eukaryota > Metazoa > Chordata > Lepidosauria > Squamata > Natricidae > Rhabdophis > Rhabdophis nuchalis. The sequence continues at coordinate 33,051 of JBDLLF010000120.1, read as the reverse complement.
TGTGCGCACATGCACAGGGATTGGGGTGTGCTATGGGGTGTATTAAAAAAACAGGGGGGTGCTGTTGGTGGCAACTATGGCCTCTTTATAATCTGTGGATTTCAACTCCCAGAATTCCTGAACCAGCAAAGCTGACTCATGTTAAAATATTCATGACTGGGAGAGACGTGGGAACAAGGTCAGCCAATGAATAGGCATAGCAACTAAGTCAATCAATAGGAGCTTAAACAGATCTGAGTCTGTGCAGAAAATTGAAACAGAAACTTAAGAAGTCTGCTGCTATGAGAAGTAAACTATCAGTGTGCCTGGGCTCGTCTGCTGAACCCAACTGCTTGTGTTTGCCTGTAACTCTCCTGCCTTGTGTTTACTTGGAAGAACCACCTGTTGGTATTGTACATTTATTCATCTATTCATATGTATATAAAGAATCCAGCTGAATCAGTTATCTGTGTGTGCTTCCTGGATTTGAATTTATGCAACAAACTCTGACACCTCAGGAATTCTGGGAATGGCAATCCATAGGTCATAAAGGGGCTGTAGTGGCCCATCCCTGCCTTAAACATTGCCACCTGAGCTAAGAAAGGTGCCTTTTCTATGGCAGCCCCTGCCCTTTGGAACACCTCGCCACCTGAAGTTTGGGAGGCCTCCACCTTTTTAGTCTTCTGTAAAATTTTGAAGACCCAGCACTTACAGAAGATTAGATAAATACACATCAGAAGTTTGACTGGGCACTAGATTTCTGTTGTTTTTAATATTTTTAAAGGTAGTCCTTAATAATAATAATAATAAATTTTATTTATATCCCGCTCTCTCTCCCCGAAGGGACTCGAGACTTACAACTGGTTGCTTAGTGACTGCTTGAGGATATGAGAGAAGAAGAGATGGACAGAAAGATGGAAGGAGAAAGATAGAAAGAAAAGTAAGGAAAGAAGGAAGGAAAGAAGGAAGGGAAAAAGTATGTAAATAAGTAAGTAAGTGAAGGAAGGAATGTAGTGAGAAAGAGAAAGAAAAGTAAGGAAAGAAAAAGAAAGAAGAAAGGAAGGAGAAAGATAGAAAGAAAAATAAGGAAAGAAAGAAGGAAGGAGAAAGATAGAAAAAAGGAAAGAAAGAAGGAAAGAATAAACTATGTAAATAAGTAAGTGAAGGAAAGAAGGAAGCTAGTAAGGAGAAAGATAGAAAGAAAAATAAGGAAAGAAGGAAGGAGAAAGATGGAAAGAAAAGAAAAGAAAGAAGGAAAAAAAGAAAAAAGTATGTAAATAAGTAAGCAGAAAAAATATGGAAAGAAGGAAGGAAGGAAGGAAGGAAGGAAGGAAGGAAGGAAAGAAAAAAGTGTGTAAATAAGTGAGTGAGTAAGTAAGGAAGGAAGGAGAAAGATAGAAAGAAAAGTAAGGAAAGAAATCTGTATTATCTGTCTAGAAATCCAACCGGAATTGAGTGTCCCAACAACAATCAGCCTCCTTCAGCTGAGAAAATACTTGCCCCAAAAATAGATATATTCTGGCTCAGGTTTCAGTGTGAAAAGAGGAACGCCTGGGCTGATGTTGGGAGTTGTGATGGAACTTAGCCACGCGTTGTTGCTATGGCCACCAATTCCTTAGGTATAATTTCAGCCTCATAGGAGGCTTCATTATAAAAAAATAAATGACATTGAACAATTCATTTGCACTCGATCACCTTGCCAGCATAAAAACATAGAGAAGCAGGATATTGCTTTTAAGTTTTATAGGAGAATGTTTGTTGCTCCAATTTTTCCTCGGTTGCCCGTAACATTTCAGAGAAAAGGCGATATTTTGGAACATCTGTGGCTGCTTGCATTTACCTCTGCATCCTGCTCCATTATTTTAAGCCCGTGTTTGTTTTTGAGGTGCCTGTTGAATTCCCATTTTGTGCCGTACACAAAGTTGCATACAGGACACTTAATGCCACCTGGAAGGGAAAACAACAACAAAAAGAGCGCATATTTAGACCCTGATCAGAGATTAGAATCCGTGCATAGATATAATAATAAAAATGTACTATAAATTTACCAGGATACAAATAAAGGTTTTTTAAAATTAATTTTTAACCTGGCTTAACATGGAATGCGGTGGCTGAGTGGTAAAGACACTGAGTTTGTCGATCAGAAAGGTTGGCAGTACGGCGGTTCGAATCCCTAGCGCAGCGTAACCGAGTGAGCTCCCGCTACTTGTCCCAGCTTCTGCCAGCCTAGCAGTTCTAAAGCATGTAAAAATGCAAGTAGAAAAATAGGAGCCACCTTTGGTGGGAAAGTAACAATGTTCCGTGCGCCTTTGGTGTTTAAGAATGTTTAAGCTGTGCTGGCTGGGGGATTCTGGGAGTTGAAGTCCACAGGACTTAAAGTCGCCAAGGTTGAGAAACACTGATCTAAGACCTCCAGTAGTACTGCGATATCTTTACATCTGTTAGACGAGGCACCTCCCTGATTTAATTTTAAGTTAAATGTCTTTATCTGCCTTTATCTGCCACAGCACATGATGCTCGGTGCAGGACAATGGCATTTACCAGTTACAAAAACCAGAATTGAAATATTCATTCCATATTCCCCTCTTAATTAAAAAAAAAAACTCAATTAGAACGGAGACTTTCCCTGCTTTCTTTTAAATTAAAATTACTGCAACAATAACAGTCAGTTAATTAAAATAGCCACCTTTGTCACTCTCACTTTAATTAAGGAACAAGTGAAAGGGTGTCATTGAGCCGGTGGCGTCTTCGGCAGGGCGGTTAATTGACATCACAGCTAAAGAAAATTAATTTCTCTCCAATTCATTAACTGCGGTGGCAATATAGAGGCAAAAGGTTGCGGAATGGCATACCTTATCTGCTTCTGACACCGGAGTACGCCTAAAATGGAAGGATTTCTCATTTCTGAAACAGCGAGCCAGCCCAATTTTCTTCCACCCAGACCCTTAAAAAAAAAAAATGGTCCTTTGGAAATGATTTCATTTATATTTTGCAGGATGGACTGGAAAATATATTCCGAGGATGAATGCAGGGAGAGCTCCAGGAAACGCAACTTTGTTTTACAAACTCCTTGGCAGCTCAAATCTGGGAAGAGGAGAATGCGAAGGTGGACGCAAAGACACTTACGGAAAATGCAATATTTATGTGCCTTTTGCGATAGTGGAGAATGTGCCTTTATCTGTAGCTGGAAACCCAAGAGAGTTTATTAGTTTGCTACATGGAGCAGTTCACACTCAAAGTGGTTTGCGCTTCACTACACAAACCTAGCTGTACATTGTGAATATTATACTAATTATAGATGGTGGGGTTTTTTTTTTTAGGGATAAGGTAAAAACAGGTAGTGAAAGATTTTATTTTCCTGGGCTCCAAGATCACCGCAGATGGGGACTGCAGCCAAGAAATTAAAAGGCACTTGATCCTGGGGAGGAAAGCTATGGCAAATCTAGACATCATACTAAAAAGCAAAGACATCACCCTTGCCAACAAAAGTGTGCATGGTCAAGGCTATGGTTTTCCCAGCTGCAATGGATGGCTGGGAAGGTTGGACCATAAAGAAGGCTGAGGGCCAAAGAACGGAGGCCTTTGAACTCTGGTGCTGTTGGAGAAGACTCCTGCGAGTCCCTTGGACTGCAAGGCCATCCAACTGGTCAGTCCTAGAGGAGATCAACCCTGACTGCTCTTTAGAAGGCCAGATCCTGAAGAGGAAGCTCAAATGCTTTGACCACCTAATGAGAAGGGAGAACTCCCTGGAGAAGAGCCTCATGCTAGGAAAGATTGGGGGCAAAAGAAGAAGGGGGTGACAGAGAAGGAAGTGGCTGGATAGAGTCACCGAAGCAGTCGGCGTGAGCTTCAATGGACTGCAGAGGACGGTAGAGGACAGAAAGGCCTGGAGGAACATTGTCCAGGGGGTCACGACGGGTAGGACATGACTTCTACACAACTAACAACAAAAACAGGGATGCGAGGAGCTGGGAGGTTAGCTGCCGGAGCGTGTTTGCAGTAGCTTCTCTCAGTTTTATTTTATTTTATCAATTTTTAGTATTCCCACTGGATCCTTTTTTTTTTAATTTAACCACTGTAATATTCTTCGGATGAGATAAAAGCGAAGACCACAACACAGATAAAGGTGGGGTTTTTTTTGCCTGGGACTAATTAGACATGGGAAAGAGAAAGAAACGGCATGGTACCAGCCCAGGATCTCTTCTGCCCGTGAAAACTGCAAAACAACCAAGAATTGAGGAGCACTTTGCCCAGAGTTGCCAGACGAAGGGGAACAGCTAAAGAACAGCGGTCGACCTGGGAGTAAGGCCACAGGTGGACGATGAATGGCCCCTCCCAGAGGAAATAAAAGAGGAGCAAAAGGGGAGGGGAGTTTGCAGGAGAACCAATTAGTTCACTTAAATTGGTTCATGACTCTCCGAGATTCCTTGTTACAGATATCCGCCTGGCAGCTCTCCAAGCCAGATAAGGTCTGTGACTGTAAATCCTCTCTTGAAAGAGTTTGCTGGATATGAATGAGCAGAATTCACAGTCAATTAAGAAAAGGGTTTTTTGTCGGGACAAGAAATTTGCTTCCTGCTCTTGGGAAGCCTCGGTCAGAACAATAAGTTGAGGACTACCTGCACGTACTTCATATTCCTGAGCAACTTCCTTTCCTAGCACATACTGTGATAAACATATCCATCGATTAAGTCATTACAAACTCTTGTTATTCTCAACGCCGGTCGGGACTCTAAATAGCCTGTCATATATTTTATGCTCGTCTGTCTTGCTCAAATTTCCTTGACACTAGAAGGAAAACTCAATGCAAATTCCTTAACGCATTCGCCTCGTGCCACCATTTCCATGCTGCTGAAACATAGATTCACGCTTCTTATAGACATAAATTCTGCGGGGAGGAGAGAGAGAGAGAAAAAAAGCCAACCCAGTAAAGAAAAAGAATAATTTGGCAATGCTTTAAAATGTCATGCTTGGGAAAGTTATGTTTTATTCATTACTCAGAGCAGCCTTGCATTATGCTGGCTTCTATTCTAGTGTAACAAAAATGGGGGAAATTTTAAATCCTCCCAAGCTGCTTTGAAATGGGGGGGAAAGAGAGTTTTACATAACGTCATTCAACGTTGAAAGATAACGTTGCAAGCAATCGGAAATAAAATAAGAAAAGTCATCTCACTCAACCGGCCCAGCGTTTTTAAAAGACACCGCAATCTAAATTGGGGAACCTTTATTTCCGCACTGGCAGGAATGTTACATCCTTTTGTGATGTCCTGAATCTTTTAAATCCGTTTCCTACCCTGCAAGATATTTGATTGTATGGCCAGATTGCCAAACTGAACAACAGCACAGTGTCTGCTACGAGATGAAAGACAATCTCCTGAGATATTACATTTGAATACTTTACTGTTCTCCAAATCCTTTAAAAAAAAAAGACCTATTTTGATGTCCAAAAAAAAAAAAAAAAGATGAAGTATTTCTTTTTAATCTGCCATCTGTCTGGCTGATCTTCTGGTGCTCAATTCGCTCTTTGGAAAAAGGTCCAGTTAATTTTACATATCTAGGAAATAAATCTGTGTTTGGAATGAAATTTGAAATGAATATGCCCCAAGGAGCTTCACAAAAAGAGCAACTAACCAGGATTCTACTTCCAGGTCACATTCATATGGACCTGGTCAGTAATTCTTGTAATGCATCATATGTCAGGTTTACACAATTGGATACATTTTAGGCAGGGCACTTCACTTTGATAGGAATGACCTCTGTTCCTTGAAGTAGACAGTTGAAGGGCAGGGAAGAAGTACCTTTAACAGGACTTGTGACTGTTGAAGTGCTAAAAGTCCAAGTACCACTTCATTTTGAACAGATAGATAGTGCTTTGTTGAAGGGATGGTTGAAGCAAAATGCCTCTCCGAAGTTTTGTACAACCCCAAACGATTAATCAAATCCGATTGATTGTTTTCACAAGAGGGGTGGGGGTTATTGTTTCAACTGGGTGTTTTTTTTTGGTAGGATGCCCAGAGTCACTGAGATTGAGTAGCTGACCATAAATATTCTCTTAATAGAAAATAAATAGAAATCAAAGCTGGTGAAATTCGCAGGCCAAAGATTGATGGAAACTGATTTTCATGTTCAGTTTGGAGATTCCAGACCAAATCAAAACCAACTCAACCTAGCGAACTCACCCAACCCAACCCAACCAACCCAACTTAACTCAACTAGACCCAATCCAACTCAATTCAACTAATGCAACTCAACCCAACTCATATGGCCAATTAGAATGTTGTTCCTTTTAGATGTTTCAGATGACACACAGAAATTCACTTGGATTATTTCCCCCCCCCCCAGTGAAGAATAAATAGCATATTAAACTTCTTATTTATGTAATTTATCAATTTCAACTTACTGTATTTTTTGGAATATAAGACACACCCCTTTCCCTCAAAAAAGAGGCTGAAAATCTGGGTGCATCTTGTACACTAAATACAGCATTTTTTGCCTCCTGAAACCCTCTTCACCAAAATGGCCATGCATAGCCTTTAGGGCCATAGCCTCGCCGCCCTGGGTCCTCTGTGGAGAAGGGCGGGATATAAATATAAATAAATTCAAATTCAAATTTAGGAAGTGTCCAGAGTGCTCCTGGGGGCTGGGGAGGGTAGAAATGAGCGAAAAACAGCTCATTTCCCCCTCAATTTTGTCCCCCCAGCCCCCAGGAGTACTCTATAAGCCTCCTAAAGGCTGTGCATGCCCTTTTCTTTTGATAAAAAGTGGGCTTGTTTTCCCCAAAAACGAGCCGTTTTTGGGAGGTCTGCAGATTAAATTAAAAAACTTTTTTTTTATTTGCCTCTTCAAAATCTTGGTGCATCTTATACTCTGGTGCATCTTATACTCCAAAAAATAGTCCTTCTTTCTTTCAAAAAGAAAGAAAATTTTTCTTTCTTGGAGATGATGCCATTCCCTGGAGAGGAAAGGAGAAGGAAAGTCATCATTCATCAATGATGCAAAATATTCCGCCTGTGAGAAAAACAACTACAGGTTAATGGAAAGGAAAATCTCTTACGTTTTCAAAAGAGACAGGTTACCTTACCTTGCTGGAGAAGGGCTTCAGCTGCAAATTCACCAGAGCCTGCATTAACGTATTCTTCAGTGGGATGTTTCCTGTTATAATGTCTTTTGAGGGATCCGGATATGTTGCAGGAATAATGGCAGTGGGCACAACGGAAAGGCTACAATTATAAAAGGAAATGAATTATTTATATCTGGCTTCATGATGCTGCACATCTGATTGTTAGGTTACCATAATCAGGTTTAGATCTGTCTTGCTACGCGCATGTGAACAAGTCAACTTATCCCATTATGAAAACAAAACATATAACGGCAACGGATTTTATTACCTTTTTTATGCCCTGCAAAGTTTTACAACATGATGGAAAACTCTCGGCACCAAACATTCAGTGAACCCATTTATTTGCCACGATGGCTAAATCCTGCTCTCTCTCATAAAAGGGATAGATTGCCAGAGCAAATAAATTTACAAAAAACAACTGCAACCTTTTTTTATTGACTAAATAAATTACCCGGCAATAAAATTAATGCTCTGTGCTAATTTAGTGGCATACCTCCAAATGCAAAGAGACAGGAAAGCAGAGTGTTGAACCCCGTTCAAAAATGACTTCTAAAATGAGACTAATGTGAGTGGGAAAGCACCAGATGCAGAAATAGCTCAAAAAAAAAAAAAGACTTCTTGTTCCAAGAAGTCTTAAGCCACAGAACTGCATTTTCACAAAGCCCCCAAAAGTCCAATAAATAAGAAAGCTCACAGGTTTCCATTTTTTCAGTTAATGTATGCTGAGTGTTTAATGCAGCCGGCATCCAAGATTTATACTTAGAAGGCCTGGACCGATTTATGCTTTTTCAATATGTGAAGATGAGTGTCGTAATAACAAATTAGCGACTGAATATAGACTATTATTGCTGTTGTTATTATTATTGGTATCATTCACTGCCAACACTGCAAGTCTTTAAGAAGATGTTGAATAGCCTTTTGTCTGAAATGGTATAGGGTTTCCTGCCTAGGCAGGGGGTTGGAGTAGAAGACCTCCAAGGTCCCTTCCAACTCGGCTATTGTATTATTATTATATTTCCTGCTTTTCTCCCAGAGCATTTCATCCCCCATAATCATATCTCTGTAGATAAGCCGATCTGAAAAAGAATGACTGGCCCATAAATTAAAGAACAGCCTCTATAATTTTTACTTTTTTGGAGGAAAAAATAAATCACCATAAAACACAGACAATTAATCAGCAAATAACTGTATCCTCCAATAAAACCTGAGCACAGATTACCATCAAAATGGAAAGAAATGAAGCATCACACATCATTCCATGTCAGATGCGATAGAAGTGTTTGAGTTGTTTAAATAAAGCAAGTAAAAGGAAACTCCAAACACCTTTTCCAGCAAGGAGTTTTTCCCATTTAGAGTCTATCTCTGTGATGGCACGCAGAGCCCTCTTTGCTAGCGCACGAGCCGTTGCCCAGCTCTGCTACACTGCACATGCGTGCGTGCCTCCCGCTGGCCAACTGATTTTGGGGTCTCTGCTGCGCATACGGGAGATGTGCGCATATACCGGGGGGTTGTGCGAGCATGCATGGGAGGCAGTGGGAGCATGGGGAGATCGCACGCATGCGCAGGCGGTAGGGGTAGTGCGGGTGGTCACATGCACATGTAGAGGGTGCATTGAATTATGGATGTGAGCACAGGCATGCGTGCTGTTGCACACCTGTGCATGATTTCGGCAGGCGAGGACAAAAAAGTTAACCATCTCTGGTCTATCTCATCAATCCAATAACAGGCTCTGATCATTATCATAAATAAGAGACAGGTTCATATGGAAGGTGGTGGCCTTTATACAATCCCTAAAGAATCAGATCTTTAAGGGTTTAACAAAATTGCCACTTTGAATTATGGACGTCAGTGGCCGAGCAAAGCGTGCTCCGGCCTTCCTTACGTCCCTTTGACCCAAGTTTAATCGCCATGTAGCTAAGATTATGACAATCTCTCCAGTATCTGCCCCATGTAGATAACCTTAATTGGTTACAGATGTTAAATCATAAATCACAGAGACAGAAGTCACCTTAGAAAGGGAATGAAGCGTAGCAGGGATCCTAGACAGAAAGAAACACATTGGCTCAAAGGGCGGATGAGTTTGCAGATCTAGATCCAAGGTTTATGAAAAGACTGGGTGAAATAGACCACCATCATCCATCCACCATGAAAGAAGGCTCCCAGAAATGTATCTATAAAAATGATAGTTACATACATATCTACAATGGTGCTCTCCAAAGGTTTTAGAGCATTAGAACTTCAGGCTAATAGGTGCTCTGACTTAGGCTTCCCCAAAAAGCATGAAGCAGATTCCTGGTCCCGACAAAACCCCTTTTATTAAACAAATGTGAATTCCTCTCCTTCACATTCTGCAAAGGCCTGGCAAACAGTCTTTCAAAGGTGAATTTATGACCACAGACCTTATCTGCTCCAGCTGTTCCTCTGCCTCACTGCTGTCTAGCTCCGAAGGCAGCTGTGAACTTTCAGATGGCCTTGGCCCCATCTCTGCCTCCGACACAGAGCCCTCATCAGAGCCTTCCCCAGCCTCCAGGACTGGCCCATGTTCCGCCCCAACCTCCTCACTGTCCGAGTCTCAACAGTAGGGATCTGAGATAAATCTTGAAATTAGTAGTTTTCTTTGAGGACACTGATCAGATTGTTCCAGAGATACTACGCCAACATTACAGTCCACTTTCATTAGACAAAGAATCAAGGTAACCCATCTTCAAGACTTATCTGTTCTCAAGATGTCCTACAAATTACAGCGGTTCCCACTTGCACATGTGTCACTTCTGAATTATCGCTGTTCAGTTGCTAAGTCATGTCTGACTCTTCACAACCTTATGGACCACAGCACACCAGGCACACCTTGTTCTCTACTGGCTCCCAGGGTTTGGCCAAATTCATGGTCATTGCATTGATGACACTATGTAATCATCTCATCTTCTGCTGTCCTCTTCTCCATTTGCCTTCAGTCTTTCCCAGCATCAGGGTCTTTTCCAGTGAGTTCTCATTTGGTGGCCAAAGTATTTGAGCTTCAGCTTTAGTCTCTGTCCTTCCAAAGGACAGTCAGGGTTGATTTCCTTTAGGATTGACTGATTGGATCTCATTACTGTCCAAGAGAGTCTTCTCCAATACCGCAATTTGAAAGCATCAATTCTTTGGCGCTCAACCTGTTCTGACCGAGGCTTCCCAAGAGCATGAAGCAAACTCCTGGTCCCGACAAAAACTCCTTTTATTAATTTACTGTGAATTCTGCTCATTCACATCCAGCAAAGTCTTTCAAAGGAGGATTTACAGTCACAGACCTTATGTGGCTAGTAAAGCTGCCAGGCCGATATCTGCAAAACTTGGCAAGGAGCCTCCGGAGAGTCACGAACAAATTAGCAAACTAATTGTCTGCTGCAAATTTGACTTCCCTTTTGGTCCTCTTTAATTTCCTCTGGGAGGGCCCATTCATCGTCCACCTGTGGCCTTACTCCCGGGTTGACCCCTGTTCTTTAGCTGTTCCCTTCGTCTGGCAGCTCTGTGCACATGCGCACACTGGGAACAGGCTCCAGCTGTTCCTCTGCATCACTGATGTCTGATTCTGAAGGCAGCTGATAGCTGGCATACAGCTCTGGCCCCCTCTCTGCCTCCGACACAGAGCCCTCATCAGAGCCTTCCCCAGACTCCAGGACTGGCCCATGTTCCTCCCCAATCTCCTCACTGTCTGAATCTGCTGCCAGCTCCACTGGCTTCTGGCGACCCACAATAGTGCATTCCTGATGGTCCAACTCTCACAGCCGTACATAACTACTCTTCTGAATAGGGAGGCTTTATTTTACTATAATAACTCACGTGTTCTCCATCTAAGCCTTTAATTTTATTAAAAATTAATGTATTTCATTTCATATATTTGCACCTTTAAAAAAAAGGTGGGATAGTAATTGAAGCTACTCTACATTGTGTTGGAAAAATGCTTTTTTTTTACCTGTTCAGAATTAATGCGAAGAGATAAACAGATGAAAGATGGGCTTAAGATCGATTACAATGTCTGAAGGCTCTTTGAAATGAAAGAGTTTTCAAACAATTTCAGAGCTAATTGTCCCATATCTTGTAGGCCTCCAGCTAATGATTATGACATGCTTTTCGAAACTATGACCAGCCTTTATCTAGAGCTGCAAATAACGTCTTCCTATTTGGGTAACCTAACTGTAATTAAATGTTCCATTAATTAGCTTTTTAGAAACTGAACTTGAGGGAAACTTTGCCTGGACAGTCAGGCCCTTTGCTCAAATTCTGAAGAACACAATTGTTTGAAGTTCAGTAATTATCTTAGACGCAAACTAGCCTTATGGTCCACAACCACAATTGAACCCAAAATCTCCATTGTTAAGCAACTCAGTTGTTAAATGAGTTTTGCCCCATTTTTCAACCTGTCTTGCCATAGTTGTTAAGTGAATCACGGCAGTTGTTAAATTAGTAACACGGTTGTTACGTAAATCTGGCTCCCCCTTCTGACTTTGTAAGACAGTCACAAAAAACCTGATCGCATGACTCTGGGATACTGCAAACGCCATAAATACGAACCCATCCAAATTTTGATCATATGATCATAGGGATGTTGTAACGGTCATAAGTGTGGAAAACGCTTATGGCGTTTTTTTCAGTGCCAATGAACCTTTGAATGGAAACTAATCAAGGAGGGAAGCAACTTAGAACTGAGGACAAATTTCCTGATAGTGAGAACAATGAATCAGTGGAACAGAAGTTGCCTCCAGAAGTTGTGAATGCCCCAACACTGGAAGTCTTTAAGAAGATGTTGGATAGCCATTTGTCTGAAATGGTATGGGGCTTCCTGCCTAGGCAGGGAATTGGACTAGATGACCTCCAAGATCCCTTCCAACTCTGCTATTGTATTGTATTGTATTGTATTGTATTGAGAGAAGTAACCTAGAACTAAAGAGAAAATTCCTAACAGGGAGAGCAATCAGCCAACAAAATAGCTTGCTTTCAGAAGTTGTGGGTGTTCCATCACTTTTCATGAAGAGACTGGACAACCATAGGATCTCCTGCTCAAGCAAGGGGTTAGACTAGAAGACCTCCAAGATCCTTTCCAACTCTGTTATTCTATTATTTCAGGGATAGGCATTTAATTTTCCCAAGGGGCCACATGAGAAACTGGGATTGTTATGGAGAGCTGAAGCAATTTAACCTGATTTCATGTCCTCAAACTTCATCTACTCAACCTTTCAGGTTGCTCCAGGCCTGGGTTGATGGGCAGGCACTGAAAAGTGTTTTCTCCCCTCCCATAGGCACCAGTCGACTGAAGGAGACAACGGTGTCTTCTTCTGGCCCCTACAGTGCCACCAGGCTACCGCGCATTTCATCAGCCACCGGCCCTAGGCAGGGGAGGTGGGGTAGCGGTCATTATCAAGGAAGGCCTTGAGCCGAGAGAGACCATTGTGCCTCAGACTACCGGCTGTGAGTCCCTCTGCGTGAAGTGGGGCCTAGGGAGACAGTTGGGCTTGCTGGTTGTATACCTGGCTCCCCGCTATGTAGCAGCAGCCCTGCCCGAGCTCCTGGAGGTGATCGCTACGGTGGCAGTTGAGACCCCCAGACTTTTAGTCATGGGGGACTTTAATCTGCCATCGTTGGGCGAATCATCCGAGGCAGCTCGGGAGTTCATGGCTTCCATGACGGCCATGGACCTGACCCAAGTAATTCAGGGCCCCACCCACGAGGGTGGACATACGCCGGATCTCATCTTTGTCTCAGGCCAATGGAAGAGTGATCTGGGTATAGGGGACATAGTCATCACACCCTTGTCATGGTCAGACCACTCACTTCTCCGGCTCAACTTTCCGACCGCTGCTTCCCTCCGCGGGGAGGCGGAACCAGAGTTACCAATCTGGTACCGCCCCAGGCGCTTGATGGACCCGGATGGGTTCCAGACAGCGCTTGGGCCATTTCCTGTATCCCTGACCCGCGCCCCGATGGAGGACCTCACGGCCGCATGGAACATTGCGGCCGTGGGAGCCTTGGATCGGGTCGCGCCCTTGCGGCCTCTCTTGCGGCGGCGAACCACCCTGGCTCCTTGGTTTACTGAGGAGCTGCGGGTGATGAAACGCCGCAAGAGATGCCTAGAGGGAAGATGGAGGTCTAGCCGTTCTGAATCTGACCGGACACAGGTAAGAGCCCATTTACGGACCTACATTGTGGCGCTGAGAGTGGCCAAACGTCACCATTGTGCCACTCTCATAGCATCCGCAGAAAACCGCCCTGCCGCCCTGTTTAGGTTGACCCGCTCCCTCCTCCAACAGAGGGAGCGGGAAGCCCCGCTACAGGGTAGAGCAGAGGAATTTGTGACTTTTCTGCAGGAGAAAACCGCTCAGATACAGAGTGAGCTGGCCCCCATTCGTGGCCCAGTGGGATGCCACGAGAGAGATCTTGTTTGGGAGGAGTTTGACCCCGTTACTTCCGAGGATATGGACAGGCTACGTGGGCGACTGCGAGCCACCACATGTTTATTGGACCTGTGCCCCTCCTGGCTTGTACTGGCATCCTGGGAGGTGACACGAGGCTGGCTCCAAGAGGTTGTCAACGCATCCTTAAGTGAGGGTTCCTTACCTGCTTCCCTAAAAGAGGGGCGGTGAGGCCCCTCCTTAAGAAGCCCTCTTTGGACCCAGCTCTTTTAAACAACTATCGTCCAGTCTCCAACCTTCCCTTTTTGGCGAAGGTTGTCGAGAGTGTGGTGGCACAACAGTTTCCCCGTCACCTGGAGGAAATTGAGTATCTAGATCCGCGCCAGTCCGGCTTTCGGCCCGGGCATAGCACCGAGACGGCATTGGTCGCGTTGGTAGATGATCTCTGGAGGGCCAGAGATGGGGGATGCTCCTCCATCCTGGTCCTATTAGACCTCTCGGCGGCTTTCGATACCATCGACCATGGTATCCTATTGCATCGGCTGGGGGGGTTGGGGGTGGGAGGCACCGTTTTACGGTGGTTCTCCTCCTACCTCTCTGGCCGATCGCAATTTGTGCGGGCAGGAGAGCAGAGGTCGACCCCGAGACCCCTCACATGCGGGGTGCCTCAGGGGTCGGTCCTCTCGCCTCTCCTGTTTAATGCATACATGAAGCCGCTGGGTGAGATCATCCGTGGTTTTGGGGTAGAGTACCACCTGTACGCGGATGACACCCAGCTGTACATATCTACCCCAAACCACCCCAACGATGCCGTAGCGGTGATGTGCCAGTGCCTGGAAGCCGTGCGGATCTGGATGGGAAGTAGCGGACTCAGGCTCAACCCGACCAAGACCGAGTGGCTGTGGTTTCCGGCTGCCCGATTCAACCAGCTCTCTCCAACGCTGGCCATAGGGGGCGAACATCTTGCCCCTGTGGACGGGGCACGCAATTTGGGTGTCCTCCTGGATGCCCGGCTGTCCATGGAAGATCAAGTGACAGCCGTGGCCAGGAGGGCGTTTTACCAGGTTCGCCTGGTTCGCCAATTGCGCCCCCTATTGGATCGGGACGCCCTTCGCACAGTCACTCATGCTCTCGTGACATCCCGACTGGACTATTGTAACTCTCTCTACATGGGGCTTCCCTTGAGGTGCACCCGGAGGCTTCAGTTAGTTCAGAATGCAGCCGCGCGAGCAATTATGGGGACCACTAGGTTCACCCACGTTACACCGCTCTTGCGCGAGCTGCACTGGCTGCCTGTCGTCTTCCGGGTGCGCTTCAAGGTGCTAATTATCATCTTCAAGGCGCTCCATGGCTCGGGACCTAGCTATCTGCGGGATCGGATCCTGCCCCATACATCCTCACGGCCGATTCGCTCCCACAGAGAGGGACTTCTCCGGGTGCCGTCCACTAGACTTTGTCAGCGGGCGACGCCCAGGGGAAGGGCTCTCTCTGTGGCGGGCCCGGCCCTCTGGAACGACCTTCCCCCCGATATCAGAACGACCACTGACCTCCGCTCCTTCCGTACGAAATTGAAGACCCATTTCTTTCGACTGGCCGGCCTTGGATAGTCTCTCTGTCTATAGATTTCAAATGTATTTTAATGGGTTTTTAATTATTTTTAGCACGGGATAATATTGTTTAATTGTGTTTTAAAGTATGTATTTTTGTATTTATTGTTTATATTGTTTTTTAGTTCCTCCTGTGCACCGCCCCGGGTCCCTGTGGGGAGAGGGAGCGGTTAATAAATTCGAATTTATTATTATTTATTATTATTATTATTATTATTTACATTTGACTTCAAATTTCGAATTGAGCTCCCGCGGGCCGGAGAGGGGCAATTAAAGACTGGATGTGGCACGGGGGCCATCAGATGGCCATGTGTGATTTAGGGTTGATTTTAAGACTAGCATGGAGTTCTCTGCCCTATCGAGAATGCAATCTTATTAAATTTTGAACACCACTGCGCAATCTTTAATCCGTGAGAGACTAGCGGAAGCAAGTGGGACAGGAAGGAGTATGAGAAAAGGTAGCCCAGCCAAACCTAGAGTTAGGGGTTGTGAGAATCCAACATTTCAAAGAAACTTCACCTCAACTGGGTTGCAAGAGCATTATCTTAGAGCAGTGTAGTTTATAGAAAAAGAATATCTAATTATTTTAGATAGAGACTGAAAAAATGTTGTTACACAAAGAAGTAAGAGTGGAGGATTGTAAAAAAAAATTTTTTTTTTGAAAACAATTTTATTTATGGCATCTACAGACGTCATGCAATCATTGATACACAAGCTTAGTTTAAATAAAAGTGTCAGCAAATATGTATATGTATATGTGTACCTGCATATATAGATATGTTGCATTTGTGCTGATAAATACATTAGAACTTGGTCTGTTTTTACATGTTAGGTAGTTGCATTAGCCACTAAGCCACAAGCTCTCCTCCCTTATCAGCTGAGCCAAGGAAATAAGTAAGTGTTAAGGGAGGAAACAGCCCAGGTTCAAATCCCAGTAAGGGTATGGCTAGCTGATGAGAGCTAAATAGCTTGAAATAGATCTATACTAGTCTCCCTTTATTTATCAGCACAAATGCAACACAAAAATGGTTTCCTACCTGGAAGGCTCCTAGGGTGGAGCTGAAAGGCAAAAGGGAAGCAGCATGCTCCCTCCCATATTTGGGCATACCAGGTGCTTTGACATAACACATACATACTGTCAGCCTCCACTTTGTTGCTTGCTTCGGCTGCCATTGAAACGGGGAGAGAGGGGCTTTGGTAATTGGGAATGGGATTGTATGGTGCAGGAGGGAGATTTGGAGAAGGGAGTATGTTCTCACTATCTACTTCGCATACCTCTGGCTGGGGCCGTGCGGTGGTCAAGGTCAATGGTCTTGCATGCCATCCTGATGATGCTCCTGGAGATGCAACCCACATGACATCTAAGGGGATTGCGCATTGGACAATGGGGTGGGGGTTGTTGGGGGGAGGGGGCTGGACACATATTGATATGTATGATTTCGCGCGCTTGGGTCACAGACCTTGCTTTACCTGGCTGCTATCTTTTCATAACCAGTAAAAGTACTCTTAATTCTTTCAAATGGAGTTGAGTGGGTTCTTTCTTGGTTATCGTTAGAGGCAGACCTGACACATACATACATACATACATACATACATACATATTTGCTGGTATTTTAAACTAAATTTGTGACACACACACACACACTGACACTATTTAATATAAATTTGTGTACCAGAGATTGCATGACCTCTATAAGTGCCATAAATAAAATCATTTTCAAAAAAATATTTTTTTAACAATCTTCCACTCTTGCTTCTTTCTGTAACAACATTTTTTTAGTTTCTACCTAAAATAATTAAATATTGTTTTTATATATTTTTAACTATTGTCCACATATATGTATATATATGTGGACAATATAATATAGGAGATAATACATTAAATTAAAATAAAACCATAATAAAAACACCATAATATAGAACCGTAGAATTGCAATGGGAGAGATGATAGAATTCATAACCGAATTCTGAATTCAGTTTTCATAACTGGAAAGAATTTAGATAAGAGCACTGATGCAGGAAAGGTTTGGGATGAAAATAATGTTTTTATTAGTGGTTATTAGTGTGTAGGTAGACTTTATTTATTTATTTATTTATTTATTTATTTATTTATTTATTCATTCATTCATTCATTCATTCATTCATTCATTCATTCATTCATTCATTCATTCATTCAAATTTATATACCACCCTATTCTCCGTGGTAGGACTCAGGACGGTGCACAGAAAACGTAAAAACCATAACACATACATATAATATAAAATGGAATTAACTTAACTTAAAACCCTAATGGCGCCTGCCCATTATGGCTTTAAGTCTTGCCTGTCGTAAAGCGAGTCATCAAATATTGGGAACAGCCTTCTGCTCTGCTGAATGGCCACAAGATTATTCAGCGGCAGACCCTGATCCTGGTCTTTGTAGTAAGGTGCCCCTAGAATTCAACTTTCCATAATGCCGAAAGGACAGTAAAGATGTTTTCATTCTCTAAGGCCTTTTAATCAATTAATGTTTAATGTTTAATCTATTAATGTTTAAGCCATTAAACATATTTGCTGCTTAGAAACGTATTAACTATGCCGGCTGTCGCTATAATCATTTTATGGTTATGTAACTTTAATTATTGTGTTTTAATGCTTTATTTAATTTTTCATAATTGCACTTGCTGCCATTAACACCGCGCGACCTACCCTGGGAAACTTTGGGTTTTGAAGGAAAGCAGATAAACATCTGAAATAAATAAATAATAAGTAATAGATTATGAATGAAGTCCTGCTCTGATGCTGAAATTAGCAACCTAGGCCCTGCCTTTCCCTTTGCTAAAAAATTTAAATGATGACCGCAAACAAGGATCCTTTTAATTTTTGTAGCCACCCCACACTCTACTATTAAATAGCTTATTTATCTCACCAGGAATACAGCTGCGATTCGGAGCGTGATTTAGAGATGCTTCTGACAGATTTTTAAACAAGTATAAGGTAAAGGCTCCCCTCACACATATGTGCTAGCCGTTCCCGATTCTAGGGGGCGGTGCTCATCTCCGTTTCAAAGCGGAAGAGCCAGCACTATCCGAAGATGTCTCCATGGTCATGTGGCCAACATGACTAAACACCAAAGGCACACGGAATGCTATTACCTTCCCACCAAAGGTGGTCCCTATTTTTCTACTTGCATTTTTTACGTGCTTTCGAACTGCTAGGTTGGCAGAAGCTGGGACAAGTAACGGGAGCTCACTCCGTTACGCGGCGCTAGGGATTCAAACCGCCGTAGCCTTACTCCCAAGTCGACCCCTGTTCTTTAGCCGTTCCCTTCATCTGACAACTCTGCGCATGCGCACACTGGGAAGAAGCTCCAGCTGTTCCTCTGCCTTACTGATATCTGACTCTGAAGCCAGCTGATAACTGGCTTATGGCTCTGGCCCCCTCTCTGCCTCCGACACAGAGCCCTCATCAGAGCCCTCCCCAGACTCCAGGACTGGCCCATGTTCCTCCCCAACCTCCTCACTGTCCGAATATGCTGCCACCTGCTGGCTGCTAGCGGGCCACAACATCATAAATCATAACGGGCAGGTCTATTACAGTCGTAAGTGGAGGACTCCCTGTATCAAAATGAAAGAATGTAAATTCCTACCTCATTCCATCCAACTGGCTAAAAGTTAAAACCATTCTGCTTCAGTTCCAGAACTGATTTAGAGGCTGTTCAATTGTAATCCTGAAACCTTGGGCTGTCAGGCATAGCAGCAGTTCAATGAATCACATTTATAAAACAAGGCCCAGTGGCAGGCTTCTTACCTTGAACGAAGCGTGTTGCTCCATGTGCCTCAGAAGCTGTGGCTTTTGGGCCGCGGTATAATCACACACTGTGCACTTGAACTGTTTTCCTGAAACAGAAAGTGGAGAAATTCAGATCCAAGTGGGGAAAGAGCATAAATAAACGGAAGTGAACTTCGAGTATTGAGGAGCAATTTCCATCAAGCGGTGAGAAAAATATCCCAGATATAATTTCTGCATGTCCTCTTCACATTCCCCAGGATCCTTACAAAACGGGCCCCATAACATACCCAAGAGCTTTAATCACATTACCTTCTTGAATCATTCCTCTGCATAACCTCTAGCCTGCATAGCGGAGGGCCTCAGCCAAGCTGGAGGAAAGCCCACACTACACATCACCGTCAGACATTCAAGACAGGAATCTAGCCACCCAGTTATCATTCACATGTATCCCTTTGCATACATTACCTGGGTCAGACGCATCACTCCCGGGAATGCCTCATGCTGGTCCGTTGCCCAAGCCTCCGTAGGAGCAATCTCTCCAGAGAGGAATTCTGACACACACCCCCCCCCTTGGAACACTTCAAAATGGAAGTGCGGCCGGCCTCCAAAGGTATGTCAGACCTCCTCCCTGGAACAGAAGTCCTGATCCCAGCACGAGCCCCCAAATTGTGAGAAAAATATCCCAGATATCATTTCTGCATATCAAAAAATGGCCACGGAGACTTATGGCAAAAGGAAACAGCTGTTCATTAACATTAGCTAATGGATTCCCATGCACATGAGAATGAGAATCCAGGTACAGAGTTGCACCTTAAATACACGAACTGACGTATCATATGCGTCATAACCTGAATACACAAAAACAAAATTGCGTGCTCAAAACACAATATAACAGGCCCCAAAGGACCCCGCTTTCCCAGAATTCAAACAATACCATCATTATTGGCTTTCTGAAAACATATCCTGTTATTTCCCAGTTAGAAAGGGAGTTTCCAAAGTATCAGGGTATTCCTGGTCATTCTGACTCTACGATTCCATGCCAAGTTGTCATTTTCCAGTAAGCGAGCAATCTAGGCTTAAACATATGTTAGGCCCAAAATGGATTTTCACAGCCTACCTAAAACCACCAAATCTTTGCCCAAAGAATCCAAAATCATCCTTATTCTCTCACAAGCATAAAGAGTTGCTTGTTCAAAGGGGGTCTTCATAAACCAGGGGTCAGCACCCCTCTGCTGCGGTTCCCTGTCACCAGTTGGCAAAAGCACAAAGAAAGCCATGCTAGGTGGAGACCCTATGGTGGGGGAACCAGACTTCTGGTTGGCTCCAGAATTGAATGGGGGGCTTCCGGTGAGGACCTTTGTGGCTCTATGAGTATTTAAGGTTGCCGACCCCTGCCATAAAACGAGAAACCTAAAGGATAAGTGAAAAAAATTCTGGGCTCAGTTGTAGTAAATCAAGGACTATTTGATATGCTCAAGTATATATTCAAGAGCGAAATATAAAAGGGGAAAACAGACCTAGGGTAGACTAGCGAAGGTAAGGGAATAAGAAATGATACTAAATTATAGTTGGGTTTGCAGGAATTTCATCCCAAGGAAACATAAACTAAGACCTACATCAATAGAAAAAGAAAGGGAGAGAGGAGGAGACAATGAGAGGAAGACGGGGGAAAGAAGAAAGAGGCAAGGAGAGGAGGATGGAAGGGAGAGGAAGAGAAGGAAAGAGGGTAGGAGGGGGAAGGGGAAGAGCAGGAGTAGGATAAAGGAAAGGGAAGAAGGAAGGGGAAGGAGAGGAGGAAGAAAGAAAGTAGAGAAGGGAGGGAGGGAGAAAAAGGAAAATAAGGTGAAGTTACAACAGGAGGAAGGGATGGTAAATAAAGCAACCCAAACTGTATATTATAATCTATTAAATGAAATAAATAAATGTATAAGAATGACAAATGCAAAGAAGAATAACAATTATGTGAATGGATACTTAAAATAGCACGTAAGAGAATAAAAAAAAATCTGGGGGGAAAAAAGGACTACTTGCATACTGACAAAACCAAGAAAAAACAGTTCTTGTATGAATGGAAACCATTAAATCAAGTTGAGTTAATCGATTCCACTCATCTAAGAACTCCCCCCCTCCCCGCTGTGTCACACACACACACCTACGCTTTGAGTTGGAAACAAATTGACATGTGCACCACAAGAGAGGACTCAAGGAAATGGTTTGACTTGCTGGTTGGAAAAGATGGCCAGATGGTGATAAGCAACAGGGAGAAGGCTGAACTGCGTAATGTTATTTTACATACATCTTTTCAGGCACCAGAAAAATGATCTGATTTGTCGAAAGCTGCACAACAGGGGACAGAAGAGAAATGTAGGACAGACTACAAGTCCACAAGTCTTGAGGGCATCTCCATTGCATGGATATTTTTAATAGTCTTCCCTTCCGCAAATATTTACTTGTTAAACTTGATACGCCAAAATGTCCTTGATTGTACAGCATTGGGCACTATCTAACAAAATGAAATTCAATTGTGAAAAAAATAATGTTCTACATTTAGGCAAGAAAAACAAAATGCACAGGTACAGTATAGGTGAATGAATGAATGAATGAATGATTTAATTTATAGACCGCTCCTCTCCCCGTAGGGACTCGGAGCGGTGCACAGGGAAAACTAAAACCACAATACAATAAATATACAAATACAATTAAAAACAAATTAAATCTGGGCCTGTGCTAAAATCCCCTTAACCTGCTAAAATACCCAATTAAAACAGCTAGACCCTGTAGAGAGAGGCTACCCAAGGCCGGCCAAACAGAAAAGATGAGTTTTTAGTTTCAGACGGAAGGAGCGAAGGTCCGTGGTTGTTCTGATGTCGGGGGGAAGGTCGTTCCAGAGGGCTGGGCCCGCCACAGAGAGAGCCCTTCCCCTGGGCGTCGCCCGCTGACAAAGTCTAGTGGACGGCACCCGGAGAAGTCCCTCTCTGTGGGAGCGAATCGGCCGTGAGGATGTATGAGGCAGGATCCGATCCCGCAGATAGCTAGGTCCCGAGCCATGGAGCGCTTTAAAAATGATGACTAATACCTTGAAGCGCACCCGGAAGACGACAGGCAGCCAGTGCAACTCGCGCAGAAGTGGAGTTATGCGGGCAGATCTGGAGGTACCCAAGATTGCCCGCGCGGCTGCATTCTGAACCATCTGAAGTCTCCGGGTGCACCTCAAGGGAAGCCCCATGTAGAGAGAGTTACAATAGTCCAGTCGCGATGTCACGAGAGCATGAGTGACTGTGCGAAGGGCGTCCCGATCCAATAGGGGGCGCAACTGGCGAACCAGGCGAACCTGGTAAAACGCCCTCCTGGCCACGGCTGTCACTTGATCTTCCATGGACAGCCGGGCATCCAGGAGGACACCCAAGTTGCGTGCCCCATCCACAGGGGCAAGATGTTCGCCCCCTATGGCCAGCGATGGAGTCAGCTGGTTGAATCGGGCAGCCGGAAACCACAGCCACTCGGTCTTGGTCGGGTTGAGCCTGAGTCCGTTACTTCCCATCCAGATCCGCACGGCTTCCAGGCACTGGCACATCACTGCTACGGCATCGTTGGGGTGGTTTGGGGTAGAAATGTACAGCTGTGTATCATCAGCGTACAGGTGGTACTCTACCCCAAAACCACCCAGCGGCTTCATATATGTGTTGAACAGGAGAGGCGAGAGGACCGACCCCTGAGGCACCCCACATGTGAGGGGTCTCGAGGTCGACCTCTGCTCTCCTGTTAACACAAATTGCGATCGGCCAGAGAGGTAGGAGGAGAACCACCGTAAAACGGTGCCTCCTACCCCCAACCCCCCCAGCCGATGCAATAGGATACCATGGTCGATGGTATCAAAAGCCGCCGAGAGGTCTAATAGGACCAGGATGGAGGAACAACCCCCATCTCTGGCCCTCCAGAGATCATCAACCAACGCGACCAATGCCGTCTCAGTGCTATGCCCGGGCCGAAAGCCGGATTGGCGCGGGTCTAGATAATAAAACTTCCTCCAGGTGACGGGGAAACTGTTGTGCCACCACACTCTCAACAACCTTCGCCAAAAAGGGAAGGTTGGAGACTGGACGATAGTTGTTTAATAAAGCTGGGTCCAAAGAGGGCTTCTTAAGGAGGGGCCTCACCATAGCCTCTTTTAGGAAAGCAGGCAAGGAACCCTCACTTAAGGATGCGTTGACAACCTCTTGGAGCCAGCCTCGTGTCACCTCCCAGGATGCCAGTACAAGCCAGGAGGGACACGGGTCCAATAAACATGTGGTGGCTCGCTGTCGCCCACGTAACCTGTCCATATCCTCGGAAGTAACGCAGTCAAACTCCTCCCAAACAAGATCTGTCTCGTGGCATCCCACTGGGCCATCAATGGGGGCTAACTCGTTCTGTATCTGAGCGATTTTCTCCTGCAGAAAAGTCACAAATTCCTCTGCTCTGCCCTGTAGAGTTGAAGGAGGGAGCGGGTCACCCTAAACAGGGCGGCAGGGCGGTTTTCTGCGGATGCTATGAGAGTGGCACAATGATGACGTTTGGCCACTCTCAGCGCCACAATGTAAGTCCGTAACTGGGCTCTTACTTGTGTCCGGTCAGATTCAGAACGGGTAGACCTCCATCTTTTCTCTAGGCATCTCTTGTGGCGTTTCATCACCCTCAGCTCCTCGGTAAACCAAGGAGCCGGGGCGACTCGTCGCCGCAAGAGAGGCCACAAGGGCGCGACCCGATCCAAGGCCCCCGTGGTCGCAGTGTTCCATGCGGCCACGAGGTCCTCCATCGGGGCGCGGGTCAGGGGTACAGGAAGTGGCCCAAGCGCCGTCTGGAACCCATCCGGGTCCATAAGGCGCCTGGGGCGAAACCAGATCGATGGCTCTGGTTCCGCCTCTCCGCGGAGGGGAGTAGCGGTCGGAAAGTCGAGCCGGAGAAGTGAGTGGTCTGACCATGACAAGGGCGTGATGACTATATCCCCTATACCCAGATCACTCTTCCATTGGCCAGAGACAAAGATGAGATCCGGTGTATGTCCACCCTCGTGGGTGGGGCCTTGAATTAATTGGGTCAGGTCCATGGCCGTCATGGAAGCCATGAACTCCCGAGCTGCCACGGATGATTCGCCCACCGATGGCAGATTAAAGTCCCCCATGACCAAAAGTCTGGGGGTCTCAACTGCCACTGTAGCGATCACCTCCAGGAGCTTGGGCAGGGCTGCTGCTACATAGCGGGGAGCCAGGTATACAACCAGCAAGCCCAACTGCCTCCCTAGGCCCCACTTCACGCAGAGGGACTCACAACCGGTGGTCTGTGGCACAATGGTCTCTCTCGGCTCGAGATCTTCCTTTATTATGACCGCCACCCCACCACCCCTACCTAGGGCCCGGGGCTGATGAAAAGCGCGGTAGCCTGGTGGGCACATTTCAACGAGGGGGAGTCCACCCTCGTGGCCCAGCCAGGTCTCCGCTATTCCAGCCAGGTCCGGCTCCCCCTCTGACACAAGGTCATGGATGAGGGGGGCTTTGTTGACAATGGACCTGGCGTTACAAAACATCAGCCTCAGGCCCTGGCTCTGTATTCCCTGACCACCTAGCCTGCGGGGGTTGTGACACCTGACCGTTTGCAACCAACGGCTACGTGTCCCCAACCGGGAGGATGGAACTTGCCTCCCCTCGGACCTGCCTCTCCCCACGACCTTCTGAATGGAAGTGCCCTCCGCAGGAAGTGCCCTCCGTGGTACCTTGCTCAATAGTAGCAACTGTGAGAGGGATCTTGGAATCCTAGTGGACAACCATTTAAATAGAAGCCAGCAGTGTGCAGCAGCTGCCAAAAAAGCCAACAATTCTAGGCTGCATAAACAGAGGGATAGAATCTAGATCACGTGAAGTGTTAATGCCACTGTATAGTGCCTTGGCAAGGCCACACTTGGAATACTGCATACAGTTTTGATCGCCACGATGTAGAAAAGACGTGGAGACTCTGGAAAGAGTGCAGAGAAGAGAAACCAAGATGATTAGGGGACTGGAGGCTAAAACATATGAAGAACGGTTACAGGAACTGGGTATGTCTAGTTTGATGAAGAGAAGGACCAGGGGAGACATGATAGCAGTGTTCCGATATCTCAGAGAGTGCCACAAAGAAGAGGGAGTCAAACTATTCTCCAAGGCACCTGAGGGCAGGACAAGAAGCAATGGGTGGAAACTAATCAAGGAGAGAAGCAACTTAGAACTAAGGAGAAATTTCCTGACAGTTAGAACAATTAACCTGTGGAACAGCTTGCCTCCAGAAGTTGTGAATGCCCCAACCCTGGAAGTCTTTAAGATGTTAGATAGCCATATGTCTGAAATGGTATAAGGTTCCTGCCCACGCAGGGGGTTGGACTAGAAGACCTACAAGGTCCCTTCCAACTCTGCTATTGTATTGTATTGTATAGCAGCTTCTAATACTAGTATACACAAAGTATATTTGTTCCTCTTCCATCATTTTCATCATTATTTTTTTTTGCAAAGTAAGAGTGGTTTAATATTTAGAGAGCATCTTTAAACCCACACAGATCTGTTCTACTCCCACCTTCCTATAGAACCAGGACTGAGAAATGCTTGTTTGAAATCCTTTCAGAAAGAGCTGTCAAAAACTTGGAAGAAATACCCCAATGTGCAAGGGCGGGGGTGGTGGTGGA
>JBDLLF010000120.1:0-2500 GCA_039707465.1 Rhabdophis nuchalis | reverse complement strand
CCTTCCTGTTAGAATGCAGTACTGCAGGCACCCTTCCTTCCTTCCTTCCTTCCTTCCTTCCTTCCTTCCTTTCTTCCTGTTAGAATGCAGTACTGCAGGCACCCTTCCTTCCTTCCTTCCTTCCTTCCTTCCTTCCTGTTAGAATGCAGTACTGCAGGCACCCTTCCTTCCTTCCCTCCCTCCCTCCCTCCTTCCTTCTTTCCTTCCCTCCTTCCTTCCTTCCTTCCTTCCTTCCTGTTAGAATGCAGTATGGCAGGCAGCCTCCCTCCCTCCCTCCCTCCCTCCCTCCCTTCCTTCCTGTTAGAATGCAGTACTGCAGGCACCCTTCCTTCCTTCCTTCCTTCCTTCCTTCCTTCCTTCCTTCCTTCCTTCCTTCCTTCCTTCCTGTTAGAATGCAGTACTGCAGGCACCCTTCCTTCCTTCCTTCCTTCCTTCCTTCCTTCCTTCCTTCCTTCCTTCCTTCCTTCCTTCCTTCCTTCCTGTTAGAATGCAGTATGGCAGGCATCCATCCTTCCTTCCTTCCTTCCTTCCTTCCTTCCTTCCTTCCTTCCTTCCTTCTAGAATGCAGTATTGCAGGCACCCTTCCTTCCTTCCTTCCTTCCTTCCTTCCTTCCTTCCTTCCTTCCTTCCTTCCTGTTAGAATGCAGTATGGCAGACACCCTTCCTTCCTTCCTTCCTTCCTTCCTTCCTTCCTTCCTTCCTTTCTTCCTGTTAGAATGCAGTATGGCAGACACCCTTCCTTCCTTCCTTCCTTCCTTCCTTCCTTCCTTCCTTCCTTCCTTCCTTCCTGTTAGAATGCAGTATGGCAGGCACCCTTCCTTCCTTCCTTCCTTCCTTCCTTCCTTCCTTCCTTCCTTCCCTCCCTCCTTCCTTCTTTCCTTCCCTCCTGTTAGAATGCAGTACTGCAGGCACCCTTCCTTCCCCTTCCTTCCTTCCTTCCTTCCTTCCTTCCTTCCTTCCTTCCTTCCTGTTAGAATGCAGTACTGCAGGCACCCTTCCTTCCTTCCTTCCTTCCTTCCTTCCTTCCTTCCTCCCTCCCTCCCTCCCTTCCTTCCTGTTAGAATGCAGTACTGCAGGCACCCTTCCTTCCTTCCTTCCTTCCTTCCTTCCTTCCTTCCTTCCCTCCCTCCCTCCCTCCCTCCTGTTAGAATGCAGTACTGCAGGAGCCCTTCCTTCCTTCCCTCCCTCCCTCCCTCCCTCCCTCCCTCCCTCCTTCCCTCCCTCCTTCCTTCCTTCCTTCCTTCCTTCCTTCCTTCCTTCCTTCCTTCCTGTTAGAATGCAGTACTGCAGGCACCCTTCCTTCCTCCCTCCCTCCCTCCCTCCCTCCCTGTTAGAATGCAGTACTGCAGGCACCCTTCCTTCCTTCCTTCCTTCCTTCCTTCCTTCCTTCCTTCCTGTTAGAATGCAGTACTGCAGGCACCCTTCCTTCCTTCCTTCCTTCCTTCCTTCCTTCCTTCCTTCCTTCCTGTTAGAATGCAGTACTGCAGTCACCCTTCCTTCCTTCCTTCCTTCCTTCCTTCCTTCCTTCCTTCCTTCCTTCCTTCCTTCCTTCCTGTTAGAATGCAGTACTGCAGGCACCCTTCCTTCCTTCCTTCCTTCCTTCCTTCCTTCCTTCCTTCCTGTTAGAATGCAGTACTGCAGGCACCCTTCCTTCCTTCCTTCCTTCCTTCCTTCCTTCCTTCCTTCCTTCCTTCCTGTTAGAATGCAGTATGGCAGGCAGCCTCCCTCCCTCCCTCCCTCCCTCCCTCCCTCCCTCCCTCCCTCCCTCCCTCCCTTCCTGTTAGAATGCAGTACTGCAGGCACCCTTCCTTCCTTCCTTCCTTCCTTCCTTCCTTCCTTCCTTCCTTCCTTCCTTCCTTCCTTCCTTCCCTCTCTCCCTCCTGTTAGAATGCAGTACTGCAGTATGGCAGGCAGCCTCCCTCCCTCCCTCCCTCCCTCCCTCCCTCCCTCCCTCCCTCCCTTCCTTCCTTCCTGTTAGAATGCAGTACTGCAGGAGCCCTTCCTTCCTTCCTTCCTTCCTTCCTTCCCTCCTCCTTCCTTCTTTCCTTCCCTCCTTCCTTCCTTCCTTCCTTCCTTCCTGTTAGAATGCAGTATGGCAGGCAGCCTCCCTCCCTCCCTCCCTCCCTCCCTCCCTTCCTTCCCTCCCTCCCTCCCTCCTGTTAGAATGCAGTACTGCAGGAGCCCTTCCTTCCTCCCTCCCCTCCCGCCTTCCTTCTTTCCTTCCCTCCTTCCTTCCTTCCTTCCTTCCTGTTAGAATGCAGTACTGCAGGCACCCTTCCTTCCTTCCTTCCTTCCTTCCTTCCTTCCTTCCTTCTGTTAGAATGCAGTACTGCAGGCACCCTTCCTTCCTTCCTTCCTTCCTTCCTTCCTTCCTTCCTTCCTGTTAGAATGCAGTACTGCAGGCACCCTTCCTTCCTTCCTTCCCTTCCTTCCTTCCTTCCTTCCTTCCTTCCTTCCTGTTAGAATGCAGTATGGCAGGCACCCTTCCTTCCTTCCTTCC
>JBDLLF010000030.1:610000-618622 GCA_039707465.1 Rhabdophis nuchalis | reverse complement strand
AATAATTCGATCGGTAACTGGTAGATAGTGGATAGATAGATAGAGGATAGATAGATAGATAGATAGATAGATAGATAGATAGATAGATAGATAGATAGATAGATAGATAGATAGATAGATAGATAGATAGAAAGATAGATAGATAGAAAGACAGAAAGACAGAAAGACGGAAATGAGGACAGACAGATGAAAACCAGGTAGATGATAGATAGATAGATAGATAGATAGATAGATAGATAGATAGATAGATAGATAGATAGATAGATAGATAGATAGATAGATAGATAGATAGATAGATAGATAGATAGATGGATAGATAAATAGATAGATAGATAGATGGATAGATAAATAGATAGATAGATAGACAGATAGACAGACAGACAGCAAAACAGACAGACATACAGACAGACAGATATGTAGATAGATAGATAGATAGATAGATAGATAGATAGATAGATAGATAGATAGATAGATAGATAGATAGATAGATAGATAGATAGATAGATAGATAGATAGATAGATAGATAGATAGATAGATAGATAGATAGATAGATAGATAGATAGATAGATAGATAGATAGATAGATAGATAGATAGATAGATAGATAGATAGATAGATAGATAGATAGATAGATAGATAGATAGATAGATAGATAGAAATAGTGTGGATGGTAACTGGTAGATAGTTGATAAAAGAAAAATAGATAGATAGATAGATAGATAGATAGATAGATAGATGGATGGATGGATGGATGGATGGATGGATGGATGGATGGATGGATGGATGGATGGATGGATGGATGGATGGATGGATGGATGGATGGATAAATAGACAGACAGACAGACAGACAGACAGACAGCAAAACAGACAGACAGACAGACAGACAGACAGACAGACAGACAAAGGGATAGATAGATAGATAGATAGATAGATAGATAGATAGATAGATAGATAGATAGATAGATAGATAGATAGATAGATAGATAGATAGATAGATAGATAGATAGATAGATAGATAGATAGATAGATAAATAATTCGATCGGTAACTGGTAGATAGTGGATAGATAGATAGAGGATAGATAGATAGATAGATAGATAGATAGATAGATAGATAGATAGATAGATAGATAGATAGATAGATAGATAGATAGATAGATAGATAGATAGATAGATAGATAGATAGATAGATAGATAGATAGATAAATAATTCGATCGGTAACTGGTAGATAGTGGATAGATAGATAGAGGATAGATAGATAGATAGATAGATAGATAGATAGATAGATAGATAGATAGATAGATAGATAGATAGATAGATAGATAGATAGATAGATAGATAGATAGATAGATAGATAGATAGATAGATAGATAGATAGATAGATAGAAATAGTGTGGATGGTAACTGGTAGATAGTTGATAAAAGAAAAATAGATAGATAGATAGATAGATAGATAGATAGATGGATGGATGGATGGATGGATGGATGGATGGATGGATGGATGGATGGATGGATGGATAAATAGACAGACAGACAGACAGACAGACAGACAGACAGACAGCAAAACAGACAGACAGACAGACAGACAGACAGACAGACAGACAGCAAAACAGACAGACAGACAGACAGACAGACAGACAGACAGACAGACAAAGGGATAGATAGATAGATAGATAGATAGATAGATAGATAGATAGATAGATAGATAGATAGATAGATAGATAGATAGATAGATAGATAGATAGATAAATAATTCGATCGGTAACTGGTAGATAGTGGATAGATAGATAGAGGATAGATAGATAGATAGATAGATAGATAGATAGATAGATAGATAGATAGATAGATAGATAGATAGATAGATAGATAGATAGATAGATAGATAGATAGATAGATAGATAGATAGATAGATAGATAGATAGATAGATAGATAGATAGATAGATAGATAGTTAGATAGATAGATAAATAATTCGATCGGTAACTGGTAGATAGTGGATAGATAGATAGAGGATAGATAGATAGATAGATAGATAGATAGATAGATAGATAGATAGATAGATAGATAGATAGATAGATAGATAGATAGATAGATAGATAGACAGACAGACAGACAGACAGACAGACAGACAGACAGACAGACAGACAGACAGACAGACAGACAGACAGACAGACAGACAGACAGACAGACAGACAGACAGACAGGCAGGCAGGTAGATAGAGAGATAGATAGAGAAATAATTCGATCGGTAACTGGTAGATAGTGGATAGATAGATAGATAGATAGATAGATAGATAGATAGATAGATAGATAGATAGATAGATAGATAGATAGATAGATAGATAGATAGATAGATAGATAGACAGACAGACAGACAGACAGACAGACAGACAGACAGACAGACAGACAGACAGACAGACAGACAGACAGATAGATAGATAGATAGATAGTTAGATAGATAGATAGATAAATAATTCGATCGGTAACTGGTAGATAGTGGATAGATAGATAGAGGATAGATAGATAGATAGATAGATAGATAGATAGATAGATAGATAGATAGATAGATAGATAGATAGATAGATAGATAGATAGATAGATAGATAGATAGATAGATAGATAGATAGATAGATAGATAGATAGATAGATAGATAGATAGATAGATAGATAGATAGATAGATAGATAGATAGATAGATAGAAATAGTGTGGATGGTAACTGGTAGATAGTTGATAAAAGAAAAATAGATAGATAGATAGATA
This sequence comes from Rhabdophis nuchalis, assembly GCA_039707465.1. NCBI lineage: Eukaryota > Metazoa > Chordata > Lepidosauria > Squamata > Natricidae > Rhabdophis > Rhabdophis nuchalis. The sequence continues at coordinate 615,863 of JBDLLF010000030.1, read as the reverse complement.
GATAGATAGATAGATAGATGGATGGATGGATGGATGGATGGATGGATGGATGGATGGATGGATGGATGGATGGATGGATAAATAGACAGACAGACAGACAGACAGACAGACAGACAGCAAAACAGACAGACAGACAGACAGACAGACAGACAGACAAAGGGATAGATAGATAGATAGATAGATAGATAGATAGATAGATAGATAGATAGATAGATAGATAGATAGATAGATAGATAGATAGATAGATAGATAGATAGATAGATAGATAGATAGATAGATAGATAGATAGATAGATAGATAGATAAATAATTCGATCGGTAACTGGTAGATAGTGGATAGATAGATAGAGGATAGATAGATAGATAGATAGATAGATAGATAGATAGATAGATAGATAGATAGATAGATAGATAGATAGATAGACAGACAGACAGACAGACAGACAGACAGACAGACAGACAGACAGACAGACAGACAGACAGACAGACAGACAGACAGATAGATAGATAGATAGTTAGATAGATAGATAGATAAATAATTCGATCGGTAACTGGTAGATAGTGGATAGATAGATAGAGGATAGATAGATAGATAGATAGATAGATAGATAGATAGATAGATAGATAGATAGATAGATAGATAGATAGATAGATAGATAGATAGATAGATAGAGAAATAATTCGATCGGTAACTGGTAGATAGTGGATAGATAGATAGAGGATAGATAGATAGATATAGATAGATAGATAGATAGATAGATAGATAGATAGATAGATAGATAGATAGATAGATAGATAGATAGATAGATAGATAGATAGATAGATAGATGGATAGATAAATAGATAGATAGATAGACAGATAGACAGACAGACAGCAAAACAGACAGACAGACAGACAGACAGATATGTAGATAGATAGATAGATAGATAGATAGATAGATAGATAGATAGATAGATAGATAGATAGATAGATAGATAGATAGATAGATAGATAGATAGATAGATAGATAGATAGATAGATAGATAGATAGATAGATAGATAGATAGATAGATAGATAGATAGATAGATAGATAGATAAATAATTCGATCGGTAACTGGTAGATAGTGGATAGATAGATAGATAGAGGATAGATAGATAGAGATAGATAGATAGATAGATAGATAGATAGATAGATAGATAGATAGATAGATAGATAGATAGATAGATAGACAGACAGACAGACAGACAGACAGACAGACAGACAGACAGACAGACAGACAGACAGACAGACAGACAGACAGGCAGACAGACAGACAGGCAGGCAGGTAGATAGAGAGATAGATAGAGAAATAATTCGATCGGTAACTGGTAGATAGTGGATAGATAGATAGAGGATAGATAGATAGATAGATAGATAGATAGATAGATAGATAGATAGATAGATAGATAGATAGATAGATAGATAGATAGATAGATAGATAGATAGATAGATAGATAGATAGATAGATAGATAGATAGATAGATAGATAGATAGATAGATAGATAGTTAGATAGATAGATAGATAAATAATTCGATCGGTAACTGGTAGATAGTGGATAGATAGATAGAGGATAGATAGATAGATAGATAGATAGATAGATAGATAGATAGATAGATAGATAGATAGATAGATAGATAGATAGATAGATAGATAGATAGATAGATAGATAGATAGAAAGACAGAAAGACAGAAAGACGGAAATGAGGACAGACAGATGAAAACCAGGTAGATGATAGATAGATAGATAGATAGATAGATAGATAGATAGATAGATAGATAGATAGATAGATAGATAGATAGATAGATAGATAGATAGATAGAAATAGTGTGGATGGTAACTGGTAGATAGTTGATAGCAGACAGCAGACAGATGGACGGAACGAAAGACAGACAGACAGACATGTAGGTAGTCAAATAGAATAAATAGACAAAGGGATAGATAGATAGATAGATAGATAGATAGATAGATAGATAGATAGATAGATAGATAGATAGATAGATAGATAGATAGATAGACAGACAGACAGACAGACAGACAGACAGACAGACAGACAGACAGACAGACAGACAGACAGACAGACAGACAGACAGACAGACAGGCAGGCAGGTAGATAGAGAGATAGATAGAGAAATAATTCGATCGGTAACTGGTAGATAGTGGATAGATAGATAGAGGATAGATAGATAGATAGATAGATAGATAGATAGATAGATAGATAGATAGATAGATAGATAGATAGATAGATAGATAGATAGATAGATAGATAGATAGATAGATAGATAGATAGATAGATAGATAGATAGATAGATAGATAGATAGATAGATAGATAGATAGATAGATAGATAGATAGATAGATGGATGGATAAATAGATAGATAGATAGACAGATAGACAGACAGACAGCAAAACAGACAGACATACAGACAGACAGATATGTAGATAGATAGATAGATAGATAGATAGATAGATAGATAGATAGATAGATAGATAGATAGATAGATAGATAGATAGATAGATAGATAGATAGATAGATAGATAGATAGATAGATAGATAGATAGATAGATAGATAGATAGATAGATAGATAGATAGATAGATAGATAGAAATAGTGTGGATGGTAACTGGTAGATAGTTGATAAAAGAAAAATAGATAGATAGATAGATAGATAGATAGATAGATAGATAGATAGATGGATGGATGGATGGATGGATGGATGGATGGATGGATGGATGGATGGATGGATGGATGGATGGATAGACAGACAGACAGACAGACAGACAGCAAAACAGACAGACAGACAGACAGACAGACAGACAGACAGACAGACAGACAGACAGACAGATAGATAGATAGATAGATAGAAATAGTGTGGATGGCAGATTGTTGATAAAAGATAGATAGATAGATAAATAGATGGATGGATGGATGGATGGATAAATAGATAGATAGACAGACAGACAGACAGACAGCAAAACAGACAGACTAACAGACAGACAGATATGTAGATAGATTGATAGATAGATAGATAGATAGATAGATAGATAGATAGATAGATAGATAGATAGATAGATAGATAGATAGATAGATAGATAGAGAAATAATTCGATCGGTAACTGGTAGATAGTGGATAGATAGATAGAGGATAGATAGATAGATAGATAGATAGATAGATAGATAGATAGATAGATAGATAGATAGATATAGATAGATAGATAGATAGATAGATAGATAGATAGATAGATAGATAGATAGATAGATAGATAGATAGATAGATAGATAGAGAAATAATTCGATCGGTAACTGGTAGATAGTGGATAGATAGATAGAGGATAGATAGATAGATAGATATAGATCGATAGATAGATAGATAGATAGATAGATAGATAGATAGATAGATAGATAGACAGACAGACAGACAGACAGACAGACAGACAGACAGACAGACAGACAGACAGACAGACAGACAGACAGACAGACAGACAGACAGACAGACAGACAGACAGCCAGGCAGGTAGATAGAGAGATAGATAGAGAAATAATTCGATCGGTAACTGGTAGATAGTGGATAGATAGATAGAGGATAGATAGATAGATAGATAGATAGATAGATAGATAGATAGATAGATAGATAGATAGATAGATAGATAGATAGATAGATAGATAGATAGATAGATAGATAGATAGATAGATAGATAGATAGATAGATAGATAGATAGATAGATAGATGGATAGATAAATAGATAGATAGATAGATGGATAGATAAATAGATAGATAGATAGACAGATAGACAGACAGACAGCAAAACAGACAGACATACAGACAGACAGATATGTAGATAGATAGATAGATAGATAGATAGATAGATAGATAGATAGATAGATAGATAGATAGATAGATAGATAGATAGATAGATAGATAGATAGATAGATAGATAGATAGATAGATAGATAGATAGATAGATAGATAGATAGATAGATAGATAGATAGATAGATAGAAATAGTGTGGATGGTAACTGGTAGATAGTTGATAAAAGAAAAATAGATAGATAGATAGATAGATAGATAGATAGATAGATGGATGGATGGATGGATGGATGGATGGATGGATGGATGGATAAATAGACAGACAGACAGACAGACAGACAGACAGACAGACAGACAGACAGACAGACAGCAAAACAGACAGACAGACAGACAGACAGACAGACAGACAGACAAAGGGATAGATAGATAGATAGATAGATAGATAGATAGATAGATAGATAGATAGATAGATAGATAGATAGATAGATAGATAGATAGATAGATAGATAGATAGATAGATAAATAATTCGATCGGTAACTGGTAGATAGTGGATAGATAGATAGAGGATAGATAGATAGATAGATAGATAGATAGATATAGATAGATAGATAGATAGATAGATAGATAGATAGATAGATAGATAGATAGATAGATAGATAGATAGATAGATAGATAGATAGATAGATAGATAGATAGATAGATAGATAGATAGATAGATAGATAGATAGATAGATAGATAGATAGATAGATAGATAGATAGATAGATAGATAGATAGATAGATAGGCAGGCAGGCAGGCAGGCAGGCAGGCAGGCAGGAAGGCAGGCAGGCAGGCAGGCAGGCAGGCAGGCAGGCAGGCAGGCAGGCAGGCAGGTAGATAGAGAGATAGATAGAGAAATAATTCGATCGGTAACTGGTAGATAGTGGATAGATAGATAGAGGATAGATAGATAGATAGATAGATAGATAGATAGATAGATAGATAGATAGATAGATAGATAGATAGATAGATAGATAGATAGATAGATAGATAGATAGATAGATAGATAGATAGATAGATAGATAGATAGATAGATAGATAGATAGATAGATAGATAGATAGATAGATAGATAGATAGATAGATAGATAGATAGATAGATAGGCAGGCAGGCAGGCAGGCAGGCAGGCAGGTAGATAGAGAGATAGATAGAGAAATAATTCGATCGGTAACTGGTAGATAGTGGATAGATAGATAGAGGATAGATAGATAGATAGATAGATAGATAGATAGATAGATAGATAGATAGATAGATAGATAGATAGATAGATAGATAGATAGATAGATAGATAGATAGATAGATAGATAGATAGATAGATAGATAGATAGATAGATAGATAATTCGATCGGTAACTGGTAGATAGTGGATAGATAGATAGAGGATAGATAGATAGATAGATAGATAGATAGATAGATAGATAGATAGATAGATAGATAGATAGATAGATAGATAGATAGATAGATAGATAGATAGAAAGACAGAAAGACAGAAAGACGGAAATGAGGACAGACAGATGAAAACCAGGTAGATGATAGATAGAGAGATAGATAGATAGATAGATAGATAGATAGATAGATAGATAGATAGATAGATAGATAGATAGATAGATAGATAGATAGATAGATAGATAGATAGAAATAGTGTGGATGGTAACTGGTAGATAGTTGATAGCAGACAGCAGACAGATGGACGGAACGAAAGACAGACAGACAGACATGTAGGTAGTCAAATAGAATAAATAGACAAAGGGATAGATAGATAGATAGATAGATAGATAGATAGATAGATAGATAGATAGATAGATAGATAGATAGATAGATAGATAGATAGATAGATAGATAGATAGATAGATAGATAGATAGATAGATAGATAGATAGATAGATAGATAAATAATTCGATCGGTAACTGGTAGATAGTGGATAGATAGATAGAGGATAGATAGATAGATATAGATAGATAGATAGATAGATAGATAGATAGATAGATAGATAGATA
>JBDLLF010000030.1:570000-590000 GCA_039707465.1 Rhabdophis nuchalis | reverse complement strand
CAGACAGACAGACAGACAGACAGACAGACAGACAGACAGACAGACAGATAGATAGATAGATAGAAATAGTGTGGATGGCAGATTGTTGATAAAAGATAGATAGATAGATAAATAGATGGATGGATGGATGGATGGATAAATAGATAGATAGACAGACAGACAGACAGACAGCAAAACAGACAGACTAACAGACAGACAGATATGTAGATAGATTGATAGATAGATAGATGATAGATAGATAGATAGATAGATAGATAGATAGATAGATAGATAGATAGATAGATAGATAGATAGATAGATAGAGAAATAATTCGATCGGTAACTGGTAGATAGTGGATAGATAGATAGAGGATAGATAGATAGATAGATAGATAGATATAGATAGATAGATAGATAGATAGATAGATAGATAGATAGATAGATAGATAGATAGATAGATAGATAGATAGATAGATAGATAGATAGATAGATAGATAGATAGATAGATAGATAGATAGATAGAGAAATAATTCGATCGGTAACTGGTAGATAGTGGATAGATAGATAGAGGATAGATAGATAGATAGATAGATAGATAGATAGATAGATAGATAGATAGATAGATAGATAGATAGATAGATAGATAGATAGATAGATAGATAGATAGATAGATAGATAGATAGATAGAAATAGTGTGGATGGTAACTGGTAGATAGTTGATAAAAGAAAAATAGATAGATAGATAGATAGATAGATGGATGGATGGATGGATGGATGGATGGATGGATGGATGGATGGATGGATGGATGGATGGATGGATAAATAGACAGACAGACAGACAGACAGCAAAACAGACAGACAGACAGACAGACAGACAGACAGACAGACAGACAGACAGACAGACAGACAGATAGATAGATAGATAGAAATAGTGTGGATGGCAGATTGTTGATAAAAGATAGATAGATAGATAAATAGATGGATGGATGGATGGATGGATAAATAGATAGATAGACAGACAGACAGACAGACAGCAAAACAGACAGACTAACAGACAGACAGATATGTAGATAGATTGATAGATAGATAGATGATAGATAGATAGATAGATAGATAGATAGATAGATAGATAGATAGATAGATAGATAGAGAAATAATTCGATCGGTAACTGGTAGATAGTGGATAGATAGATAGAGGATAGATAGATAGATAGATAGATATAGATAGATAGATAGATAGATAGATAGATAGATAGATAGATAGATAGATAGATAGATAGATAGATAGATAGATAGATAGATAGATAGATAGATAGATAGATAGATAGAGAAATAATTCGATCGGTAACTGGTAGATAGTGGATAGATAGATAGAGGATAGATAGATAGATAGATAGATAGATAGATAGATAGATAGATAGATAGATAGATAGATAGATAGATAGATAGATAGATAGATAGATAGATAGATAGATAGATAGATAGATAGATAGATAGATAGAAAGACAGAAAGACAGAAAGACGGAAATGAGGACAGACAGATGAAAACCAGGTAGATGATAGATAGATAGATAGATAGATAGATAGATAGATAGATAGATAGATAGATAGATAGATAGATAGATAGATAGATAGATAGATAGATAGATAGATAGATAGAAATAGTGTGGATGGTAACTGGTAGATAGTTGATAGCAGACAGCAGACAGATGGACGGAACGAAAGACAGACAGACAGACATGTAGGTAGTCAAATAGAATAAATAGACAAAGGGATAGATAGATAGATAGATAGATAGATAGATAGATAGATAGATAGATAGATAGATAGATAGATAGATAGATAGATAGATAGATAGATAGATAGATAGATAGATAGATAGATAGATAGATAGATAGATAGATAGATAGATAGATAGATAGAGAGATAATTCGATCGGTAACTGGTAGATAGTGGATAGATAGATAGAGGATAGATAGATAGATATAGATAGATAGATAGATAGATAGATAGATAGATAGATAGATAGATAGATAGATAGATAGATAGATAAATAATTCGATCGGTAACTGGTAGATAGTGGATAGATAGATAGAGGATGGATAGATAGATAGATATAGATAGATAGATAGATAGATAGATAGATAGATAGATAGATAGATAGATAGATAGATAGACAGACAGACAGACAGACAGACAGACAGACAGACAGACAGACAGACAGACAGACAGACAGACAGACAGACAGACAGACAGACAGACAGACAGACAGACAGACAGACAGACAGACAGGCAGGCAGGTAGATAGAGAGATAGATAGAGAAATAATTCGATCGGTAACTGGTAGATAGTGGATAGATAGATAGATAGATAGATAGATAGATAGATAGATAGATAGATAGATAGATAGATAGATAGATAGATAGATAGATAGATAGATAGATAGATAGATAGATAGATAGATAGATAGATAGATAGATAGATAGATAGATAGATAGATAGATAGATAGATAGATAGATACATAGATAGATAGATAGATAGATAGATAGATAGATAGATAGATAGATAGATGGATAGATAAATAGATAGATAGATAGACAGATAGACAGACAGACAGCAAAACAGACAGACATACAGACAGACAGATATGTAGATAGATAGATAGATAGATAGATAGATAGATAGATAGATAGATAGATAGATAGATAGATAGATAGATAGATAGATAGATAGATAGATAGATAGATAGATAGATAGATAGATAGATAGATAGATAGATAGATAGATAGATAGATAGATAGATAGATAGATAGATAGAAATAGTGTGGATGGTAACTGGTAGATAGTTGATAAAAGAAAAATAGATAGATAGATAGATAGATAGATAGATAGATAGATAGATGGATGGATGGATGGATGGATGGATGGATGGATGGATGGATGGATGGATGGATGGATGGATGGATGGATGGATGGATGGATGGATGGATAAATAGACAGACAGACAGACAGACAGACAGCAAAACAGACAGACAGACAGACAGACAGACAGACAGACAGACAGACAGACAGACAGACAGACAGACAGATAGATAGATAGAAATAGTGTGGATGGCAGATTGTTGATAAAAGATAGATAGATAGATAAATAGATGGATGGATGGATGGATGGATAAATAGATAGATAGACAGACAGACAGACAGACAGCAAAACAGACAGACTAACAGACAGACAGATATGTAGATAGATTGATAGATAGATAGATAGATAGATAGATAGATAGATAGATAGATAGATAGATAGATAGATAGATAGATAGATAGATAGATAGATAGATAGATAGATAGATAGATAGATAGATAGAGAAATAATTCGATCGGTAACTGGTAGATAGTGGATAGATAGATAGAGGATAGATAGATAGATAGATAGATAGATATAGATAGATAGATAGATAGATAGATAGATAGATAGATAGATAGATAGATAGATAGATAGATAGATAGATAGATAGATAGATAGATAGATAGATAGATAGATAGATAGATAGAGAAATAATTCGATCGGTAACTGGTAGATAGTGGATAGATAGATAGAGGATAGATAGATAGATAGATAGATAGATAGATAGATAGATAGATAGATAGATAGATAGATAGATAGATAGATAGATAGATAGATAGATAGATAGATAGATAGATAGATAGATGGATAGATAAATAGATAGATAGATAGATGGATAGATAAATAGATAGATAGATAGATAGATAGACAGATAGACAGACAGACAGCAAAACAGACAGACATACAGACAGACAGATATGTAGATAGATAGATAGATAGATAGATAGATAGATAGATAGATAGATAGATAGATAGATAGATAGATAGATAGATAGATAGATAGATAGATAGATAGATAGATAGATAGATAGATAGATAGATAGATAGATAGATAGATAGATAGATAGATAGATAGATAGATAGATAGAAATAGTGTGGATGGTAACTGGTAGATAGTTGATAAAAGAAAAATAGATAGATAGATAGATAGATAGATGGATGGATGGATGGATGGATGGATGGATGGATGGATGGATGGATGGATGGATGGATGGATGGATAAATAGACAGACAGACAGACAGCAAAACAGACAGACAGACAGACAGACAGACAGACAGACAAAGGGATAGATAGATAGATAGATAGATAGATAGATAGATAGATAGATAGATAGATAGATAGATAGATAGATAGATAGATAGATAGATAGATAGATAGATAGATAGATAGATAGATAGATAGATAGATAGATAGATAGATAGATAGATAGATAGAAATAGTGTGGATGGTAACTGGTAGATAGTTGATAAAAGAAAAATAGATAGATAGATAGATAGATAGATGGATGGATGGATGGATGGATGGATGGATGGATGGATGGATGGATGGATGGATGGATGGATGGATGGATGGATGGATGGATGGATGGATGGATGGATGGATGGATAAATAGACAGACAGACAGACAGACAGCAAAACAGACAGACAGACAGACAGACAGACAGACAGACAGACAGACAGACAGACAGATAGATAGATAGATAGAAATAGTGTGGATGGCAGATTGTTGATAAAAGATAGATAGATAGATAAATAGATGGATGGATGGATGGATGGATAAATAGATAGATAGACAGACAGACAGACAGACAGCAAAACAGACAGACTAACAGACAGACAGATATGTAGATAGATTGATAGATAGATAGATGATAGATAGATAGATAGATAGATAGATAGATAGATAGATAGATAGATAGATAGATAGATAGATAGATAGATAGATAGATAGATAGAGAAATAATTCGATCGGTAACTGGTAGATAGTGGATAGATAGATAGAGGATAGATAGATAGATAGATAGATATAGATAGATAGATAGATAGATAGATAGATAGATAGATAGATAGATAGATAGATAGATAGATAGATAGATAGATAGATAGATAGATAGATAGATAGATAGATAGATAGATAGATAGATAGATAGATAGATAGATAGATAGATAGATAGATAGATAGATAGATAGATAGAGAAATAATTCGATCGGTAACTGGTAGATAGTGGATAGATAGATAGAGGATAGATAGATAGATAGATAGATAGATAGATAGATAGATAGATAGATAGATAGATAGATAGATAGATAGATAGATAGATAGATAGATAGATAGATAGATAGATAGATAGAAATAGTGTGGATGGTAACTGGTAGATAGTTGATAAAAGAAAAATAGATAGATAGATAGATAGATAGATGGATGGATGGATGGATGGATGGATGGATGGATGGATGGATGGATGGATGGATGGATGGATGGATGGATGGATGGATGGATAAATAGACAGACAGACAGACAGACAGCAAAACAGACAGACAGACAGACAGACAGACAGACAGACAGACAGACAGACAGACAGACAGACAGACAGACAGACAGATAGATAGATAGATAGAAATAGTGTGGATGGCAGATTGTTGATAAAAGATAGATAGATAGATAAATAGATGGATGGATGGATGGATGGATAAATAGATAGATAGACAGACAGACAGACAGACAGCAAAACAGACAGACTAACAGACAGACAGATATGTAGATAGATTGATAGATAGATAGATGATAGATAGATAGATAGATAGATAGATAGATAGATAGATAGATAGATAGATAGATAGATAGATAGATAGAGAAATAATTCGATCGGTAACTGGTAGATAGTGGATAGATAGATAGAGGATAGATAGATAGATAGATAGATAGATATAGATAGATAGATAGATAGATAGATAGATAGATAGATAGATAGATAGATAGATAGAGAAATAATTCGATCGGTAACTGGTAGATAGTGGATAGATAGATAGAGGATAGATAGATAGATAGATAGATAGATAGATAGATAGATAGATAGATAGATAGATAGATAGATAGATAGATAGATAGATAGATAGATAGATAGATAGATAGATAGATAGAAAGACAGAAAGACAGAAAGACGGAAATGAGGACAGACAGATGAAAACCAGGTAGATGATAGATAGATAGATAGATAGATAGATAGATAGATAGATAGATAGATAGATAGATAGATAGATAGATAGATAGATAGATAGATAGATAGAAATAGTGTGGATGGTAACTGGTAGATAGTTGATAGCAGACAGCAGACAGATGGACGGAACGAAAGACAGACAGACAGACATGTAGGTAGTCAAATAGAATAAATAGACAAAGGGATAGATAGATAGATAGATAGATAGATAGATAGATAGATAGATAGATAGATAGATAGATAGATAGATAGATAGATAGATAGATAGATAGATAGATAGATAGATAGATAGATAGATAGATAGATAGATAGATAGATAGATAGAGAAATAATTCGATCGGTAACTGGTAGATAGTGGATAGATAGATAGAGGATAGATAGATAGATATAGATAGATAGATAGATAGATAGATAGATAGATAGATAGATAGATAGATAGATAGATAAATAATTCGATCGGTAACTGGTAGATAGTGGATAGATAGATAGAGGATGGATAGATAGATAGATATAGATAGATAGATAGATAGATAGATAGATAGATAGATAGATAGATAGATAGACAGACAGACAGACAGACAGACAGACAGACAGACAGACAGACAGACAGACAGACAGACAGACAGACAGACAGACAGACAGACAGACAGACAGACAGACAGACAGACAGACAGACAGACAGGCAGGCAGGCAGATAGAGAGATAGATAGAGAAATAATTCGATCGGTAACTGGTAGATAGTGGATAGATAGATAGATAGATAGATAGATAGATAGATAGATAGATAGATAGATAGATAGATAGATAGATAGATAGATAGATAGATAGATAGATACATAGATAGATAGATAGATAGATAGATAGATAGATAGATAGATAGATAGATAGATAGATGGATAGATAAATAGATAGATAGATAGACAGATAGACAGACAGACAGCAAAACAGACAGACATACAGACAGACAGATATGTAGATAGATAGATAGATAGATAGATAGATAGATAGATAGATAGATAGATAGATAGATAGATAGATAGATAGATAGATAGATAGATAGATAGATAGATAGATAGATAGATAGATAGAAATAGTGTGGATGGTAACTGGTAGATAGTTGATAAAAGAAAAATAGATAGATAGATAGATAGATAGATAGATAGATAGATGGATGGATGGATGGATGGATGGATGGATGGATGGATGGATGGATGGATGGATGGATGGATGGATGGATGGATGGATGGATAAATAGACAGACAGACAGACAGACAGACAGCAAAACAGACAGACAGACAGACAGACAGACAGACAGACAGACAGACAGACAGACAGACAGACAGATAGATAGATAGATAGAAATAGTGTGGATGGCAGATTGTTGATAAAAGATAGATAGATAGATAAATAGATGGATGGATGGATGGATGGATAAATAGATAGATAGACAGACAGACAGACAGACAGCAAAACAGACAGACTAACAGACAGACAGATATGTAGATAGATTGATAGATAGATAGATAGATAGATAGATAGATAGATAGATAGATAGATAGATAGATAGATAGATAGATAGATAGATAGATAGATAGATAGATAGATAGATAGATAGATAGATAGATAGAGAAATAATTCGATCGGTAACTGGTAGATAGTGGATAGATAGATAGAGGATAGATAGATAGATAGATAGATATAGATAGATAGATAGATAGATAGATAGATAGATAGATAGATAGATAGATAGATAGATAGATAGATAGATAGATAGATAGATAGATAGATAGATAGATAGATAGAGAAATAATTCGATCGGTAACTGGTAGATAGTGGATAGATAGATAGAGGATAGATAGATAGATAGATAGATAGATAGATAGATAGATAGATAGATAGATAGATAGATAGATAGATAGAGATAGATAGATAGATAGATAGATAGATAGATAGATAGATAGATAGATAGATAGATAGATAGATAGATAGATAGATAGATAGATAGATAGATAGATAGATAGGCAGGCAGGCAGGCAGGCAGGCAGGCAGGCAGGCAGGCAGGCAGGCAGGCAGGCAGGCAGGTAGATAGAGAGATAGATAGAGAAATAATTCGATCGGTAACTGGTAGATAGTGGATAGATAGATAGAGGATAGATAGATAGATAGATAGATAGATAGATAGATAGATAGATAGATAGATAGATAGATAGATAGATAGATAGATAGATAGATAGATAGATAGATAGATAGATAGATAGATAGATAGATAGATAGATAGATAGATAGATAGATAGATAGATAGATGGATAGATAAATAGATAGATAGATAGATGGATAGATAAATAGATAGATAGATAGATAGATAGATAGACAGATAGACAGACAGACAGCAAAACAGACAGACATACAGACAGACAGATATGTAGATAGATAGATAGATAGATAGATAGATAGATAGATAGATAGATAGATAGATAGATAGATAGATAGATAGATAGATAGATAGATAGATAGATAGATAGATAGATAGATAGATAGATAGATAGATAGATAGATAGATAGATAGATAGATAGATAGATAGATAGATAGATAGATAGATAGATAGATAGATAGATAGATAGAAATAGTGTGGATGGTAACTGGTAGATAGTTGATAAAAGAAAAATAGATAGATAGATAGATAGATAGATGGATGGATGGATGGATGGATGGATGGATGGATGGATGGATGGATGGATGGATGGATGGATGGATGGATGGATGGATGGATGGATAAATAGACAGACAGACAGACAGCAAAACAGACAGACAGACAGACAGACAGACAGACAGACAAAGGGATAGATAGATAGATAGATAGATAGATAGATAGATAGATAGATAGATAGATAGATAGATAGATAGATAGATAGATAGATAGATAGATAGATAGATAGATAGATAGATAGATAGATAGATAGATAGATAGATAGATAAATAATTCGATCGGTAACTGGTAGATAGTGGATAGATAGATAGAGGATAGATAGATAGATAGATAGATATAGATAGATAGATAGATAGATAGATAGATAGATAGATAGATAGATAGATAGATAGATAGATAGATAGATAGATAGATAGATAGATAGATAGATAGATAGATAGATAGATACATAGATAGATAGATAGATAGATAGATAGATAGATAGATAGATAGATAGATAGATAGATGGATAGATAAATAGATAGATAGATAGACAGATAGACAGACAGACAGCAAAACAGACAGACATACAGACAGACAGATATGTAGATAGATAGATAGATAGATAGATAGATAGATAGATAGATAGATAGATAGATAGATAGATAGATAGATAGATAGATAGATAGATAGATAGATAGATAGATAGATAGATAGATAGATAGATAGATAGAAATAGTGTGGATGGTAACTGGTAGATAGTTGATAAAAGAAAAATAGATAGATAGATAGATAGATAGATAGATAGATAGATAGATGGATGGATGGATGGATGGATGGATGGATGGATGGATGGATGGATGGATGGATGGATGGATGGATGGATGGATGGATGGATGGATAAATAGACAGACAGACAGACAGACAGACAGCAAAACAGACAGACAGACAGACAGACAGACAGACAGACAGACAGACAGACAGACAGACAGACAGACAGATAGATAGATAGATAGAAATAGTGTGGATGGCAGATTGTTGATAAAAGATAGATAGATAGATAAATAGATGGATGGATGGATGGATGGATAAATAGATAGATAGACAGACAGACAGACAGACAGCAAAACAGACAGACTAACAGACAGACAGATATGTAGATAGATTGATAGATAGATAGATAGATAGATAGATAGATAGATAGATAGATAGATAGATAGATAGATAGATAGATAGATAGATAGATAGATAGATAGATAGATAGATAGATAGATAGATAGATAGATAGATAGAGAAATAATTCGATCGGTAACTGGTAGATAGTGGATAGATAGATAGAGGATAGATAGATAGATAGATAGATATAGATAGATAGATAGATAGATAGATAGATAGATAGATAGATAGATAGATAGATAGATAGATAGATAGATAGATAGATAGATAGATAGATAGATAGATAGATAGATAGAGAAATAATTCGATCGGTAACTGGTAGATAGTGGATAGATAGATAGAGGATAGATAGATAGATAGATAGATAGATAGATAGATAGATAGATAGATAGATAGATAGATAGATAGATAGAGATAGATAGATAGATAGATAGATAGATAGATAGATAGATAGATAGATAGATAGATAGATAGATAGATAGATAGATAGATAGATAGATAGATAGATAGGCAGGCAGGCAGGCAGGCAGGCAGGCAGGCAGGCAGGCAGGCAGGCAGGCAGGCAGGCAGGTAGATAGAGAGATAGATAGAGAAATAATTCGATCGGTAACTGGTAGATAGTGGATAGATAGATAGAGGATAGATAGATAGATAGATAGATAGATAGATAGATAGATAGATAGATAGATAGATAGATAGATAGATAGATAGATAGATAGATAGATAGATAGATAGATAGATAGATAGATAGATAGATAGATAGATAGATAGATAGATAGATAGATAGATAGATAGATGGATAGATAAATAGATAGATAGATAGATGGATAGATAAATAGATAGATAGATAGATAGATAGATAGACAGATAGACAGACAGACAGCAAAACAGACAGACATACAGACAGACAGATATGTAGATAGATAGATAGATAGATAGATAGATAGATAGATAGATAGATAGATAGATAGATAGATAGATAGATAGATAGATAGATAGATAGATAGATAGATAGATAGATAGATAGATAGATAGATAGATAGATAGATAGATAGATAGATAGATAGATAGATAGATAGATAGATAGATAGATAGATAGATAGATAGATAGATAGATAGATAGATAGATAGATAGATAGATAGATAGAAATAGTGTGGATGGTAACTGGTAGATAGTTGATAAAAGAAAAATAGATAGATAGATAGATAGATAGATGGATGGATGGATGGATGGATGGATGGATGGATGGATGGATGGATGGATGGATGGATGGATGGATGGATGGATGGATGGATGGATAAATAGACAGACAGACAGACAGCAAAACAGACAGACAGACAGACAGACAGACAGACAGACAAAGGGATAGATAGATAGATAGATAGATAGATAGATAGATAGATAGATAGATAGATAGATAGATAGATAGATAGATAGATAGATAGATAGATAGATAGATAGATAGATAGATAGATAGATAAATAATTCGATCGGTAACTGGTAGATAGTGGATAGATAGATAGAGGATAGATAGATAGATAGATAGATATAGATAGATAGATAGATAGATAGATAGATAGATAGATAGATAGATAGATAGATAGATAGATAGATAGATAGATAGATAGATAGATAGATAGATAGATAGATAGATAAATAATTCGATCGGTAACTGGTAGATAGTGGATAGATAGATAGAGGATAGATAGATAGATAGATAGATAGATAGATAGATAGACAGACAGACAGACAGACAGACAGACAGACAGACAGACAGACAGACAGACAGACAGACAGACAGACAGACAGACAGGCAGGTAGATAGAGAGATAGATAGAGAAATAATTCGATCGGTAACTGGTAGATAGTGGATAGATAGATAGAGGATAGATAGATAGATAGATAGATAGATAGATAGATAGATAGATAGATAGATAGATAGATAGATAGATAGATAGATAGATAGATAGATAGATAGATAGATAGATAGATAGATAGATAGATAGATAGATAGATAGATAGATAGATAGATAGATAGATAGATAATTCGATCGGTAACTGGTAGATAGTGGATAGATAGATAGAGGATAGATAGATAGATAGATAGATAGATAGATAGATAGATAGATAGATAGATAGATAGATAGATAGATAGATAGATAGATAGATAGATAGATAGAAAGACAGAAAGACAGAAAGACGGAAATGAGGACAGACAGATGAAAACCAGGTAGATGATAGATAGATAGATAGATAGATAGATAGATAGATAGATAGATAGATAGATAGATAGATAGATAGATAGATAGATAGATAGATAGATAGATAGATAGAAATAGTGTGGATGGTAACTGGTAGATAGTTGATAGCAGACAGCAGACAGATGGACGGAACGAAAGACAGACAGACAGACATGTAGGTAGTCAAATAGAATAAATAGACAAAGGGATAGATAGATAGATAGATAGATAGATAGATAGATAGATAGATAGATAGATAGATAGATAGATAGATAGATAGATAGATAGATAGATAGATAGATAGATAGATAGATAGAGAAATAATTCGATCGGTAACTGGTAGATAGTGGATAGATAGATAGAGGATAGATAGATAGATATAGATAGATAGATAGATAGATAGATAGATAGATAGATAGATAGATAGATAGATAGATAGATAGATAGATAGATAGATAGATAAATAATTCGATCGGTAACTGGTAGATAGTGGATAGATAGATAGAGGATGGATAGATAGATAGATAGATAGATAGATATAGATAGATAGATAGATAGATAGATAGATAGATAGATAGATAGATAGATAGATAGACAGACAGACAGACAGACAGACAGACAGACAGACAGACAGACAGACAGACAGACAGACAGACAGACAGACAGACAGACAGACAGACAGACAGACAGGCAGGCAGGCAGGTAGATAGAGAGATAGATAGAGAAATAATTCGATCGGTAACTGGTAGATAGTGGATAGATAGATAGATAGATAGATAGATAGATAGATAGATAGATAGATAGATAGATAGATAGATAGATAGATAGATAGATAGATAGATAGATAGATAGATAGATAGATAGATAGATAGATAGATGGATAGATAAATAGATAGATAGATAGACAGATAGACAGACAGACAGCAAAACAGACAGACATACAGACAGACAGATATGTAGATAGATAGATAGATAGATAGATAGATAGATAGATAGATAGATAGATAGATAGATAGATAGATAGATAGATAGATAGATAGATAGATAGATAGATAGATAGATAGATAGATAGATAGATAGATAGATAGATAGATAGATAGATAGATAGATAGATAGATAGAAATAGTGTGGATGGTAACTGGTAGATAGTTGATAAAAGAAAAATAGATAGATAGATAGATAGATAGATGGATGGATGGATGGATGGATGGATGGATGGATGGATGGATGGATGGATGGATGGATGGATAAATAGACAGACAGACAGACAGACAGACAGCAAAACAGACAGACAGACAGACAGACAGACAGACAGACAGACAGACAGACAGACAGACAGACAGACAGATAGATAGATAGAAATAGTGTGGATGGCAGATTGTTGATAAAAGATAGTGTCAGTCTCGCTATTTCTGGCTTCGCTGCCATGGAAACGGGGAGGGTGGGGGGTTTGGGGTGAATGTGTTCTGCTGGTGGACAATGTTGATGTTTCGTGTTATCTCCTGCTAACGGACCTGCATTCCAGGATGGTGAAGACCTGCCCACCTGATGTTGGAGATGGCTGCATATTGGACAATGCACAGGGGGGGTTTGGGGATTGGGATGGGCTTAAGCTTAATACTTTCTGTTCGCGCCTAAACTATTCATTCTCAGCTTTACTTGGTCTGTACGCTCTCGTAACTTAGTAAAAGTAGTCTTAACATTTCAAAATAATGTCTAAGTGTGATCTTTCCTGAGTCAACGAAGAAACAGGCCTGACATTAAGCTGAGAATCAACAAAGCCAAAAACCTGCCCTGATGACGGACCCTTCACAAGAGGAGCCTCCGTTGGTGGAGGTCCTGCCTGAAACCATTTTGGGAGCTGAGGCATCGCATCCTCCTGCTCAATCTGAAGGGATCAGGTCAGTGATGGAAGGTTTGGCTGGCCTAGATCTAAATCTGCCTGCTGAAGAATCAGTCAAACCTAAACGTTGGTCTGAAGGGGTTGGAATGAGTGGGGTAAACGTCTC
Organism: Rhabdophis nuchalis; assembly: GCA_039707465.1. Taxonomy (NCBI): domain Eukaryota; kingdom Metazoa; phylum Chordata; class Lepidosauria; order Squamata; family Natricidae; genus Rhabdophis; species Rhabdophis nuchalis. The sequence continues at coordinate 575,783 of JBDLLF010000030.1, read as the reverse complement.
CAGGCGTCGAATTTCCCCAAAGAGAGTCATTCCGGAGCTCCTAAGAGAGGAACGGGAACTAAGGGAGATGGCTCAGGACCTACTCCGCCAGGCAGATGAGAAAAATTTAGCCCTGGAAAAAATCCGGGGGAGGGAGGCGGATCGCCCACAGCCAAGAGGTTCACTGGCAGCTCCGGGCAGACGAAGCAGGGTTTCAACACCATCCCCCCCTCCTCAGGCCGGCAGGGAATTGCGAAGAGAGGCAGCTTCTGCCAGGCAAAGCAGAAGAGCAACTCCCTCCCCCACCCCTCAGGCTGGAAGGGAAGCCAACCCCATTAACCCCCGCCGACTTGCAAACCTGCCTCCTTTGGGTGTGAAATACAACGGAAGTGCCGACAAACTGGCGTTTTTTCTAATTCACGTTGACAATTACATGCAGTTTTACGCAGCTGATTTGGACGATGAAATCAAAATCAGAATTGTATCTATGACCCTAGAAGATCAAGCTTCTAATTGGCTAGTTTCATTACATAATTGTCGTTCACCGGCACTACACGATTTCGATCGTTTCATGAATGCTCTTAGAAGGCGTTTTGAAGACCCCCGTGTTGAGAGGAAAGCAAAAATAAAACTAAAAAGTTTGCAGCAGGGGGACATGTCTATTCAGGCTTACACGCAAATTTTCCAGGAGCTATCAGTGTTTATGGTTGGTTATAGTGAACAAGCCCTAATGGACATTTATATTGAAGGGCTGAATAAAGATATTTATCAAACATGTGTGAACAGATTTCGCCCCGAAACTTTGAATGACTGGATAGATCTAGCTTCGGATGTCGAGTTGGATCATGCCCACTTGCAGGATCCGGTCCGCTTGGAGAAAAAAGCACAGGAAGATAGCCCCAAATCTCACCCCCCTGCGAGGGAGAAACGCATGCAAAAGGGGGAGGGGAGAACAACCCAGCCTCGTTCAGGCAGCTGTTATCGCTGTGGGAAGGAGGGGCACTGGGCAGACAAATGCCGATCAAAACCACCTCCACGCCCATTTTCTTCCTTGGACCGGAAACAACCTAGAACGCCAACTGTGCGCGCCAAACCGGCTATGAGTGGGGTGGAGCCCACCAACCTCTCTGCTGACCAGCCAGCTGCTGGCCCTGACGATTGGGAGGCGTCTTCAGACTCTTCTGACGACAATCTGGTGAGTCATCGCTCCGGACCCCTTTATATTAATTTAAAGCTTTTAGCACCATCTACTGGTCGTACATGCGATGTGCAGGCTCTCATTGATTCTGGGTGTTCAAAATGCCTCATAAGCCAAGACATCGTGTCTTCGATGGGGTTTCACCTTAAGACCCTGAAAACTCCCATAGCCTTTTGCCAAATGGATGGTTCTGTAGCTGGGGGAACCCCAGCATCTTTTATCACCGAACCAATTCATGTTTCTATAGGCACAGGCCATACTGAGACCATCAACTTTATTGTAACTGCCATTGCCGATAATGCTGTAATTTTGGGGGTCAATTGGCTTCGAAAATGGAATCCTCTGATAAACTGGAAGGAAGGTTGGGTGCGCATTCCTTTATCCCTCCCGGAAGATACCTCTCTTCCATCAGAAACTGATCAACCCCCGCGCCATCAGCCACCCCCCCATATTGAATCTGCTGCGCATTTATTGGATTTCCCAACACCCGAGGTCATACCAGGTGAAGAGAAAATTCCCAAAGAATATTGGGACCTAAAGGATGCTTTCAGTGAAAGATCTTGTGATTCCCTTCCTCCTCATAGGGCTACTGACTGTTCAATTGATTTTCTTCCTGGGGTTCAATTACCCAAACCTCGTATGTATTCAATGACCCCACGGGAGATGGAGGAATTACGTAAATTCATCGATAAAAACCTTCAAAGGGGTTTCATTGAACCAGCTAGGCCCCGTGTAGCTGCACCAGTTATGTTTAGAGAAAAGAAAGATGGCACTCTAAGATTAATACAGGACTATTCATATCTCAACACCATTTGTGAACACAATATTTACCCCCTTCCGCTCATGAAGGACATGCTTGCTCACCTGGCTACCGGTAGGATTTTTACGAAGCTGGACTTACGTGAAGCATATTACAGGGTCAGGATCAAAGAGGGGGACGAATGGAAAACAGCTTTTAACTGTCCACTCGGATGTTTCCAGTTCAAAGTCCTCCCTTTCGGTCTTCAAGGTGCCCCTTCAGTGTTTATGCAACTGATCAATGAGGTTCTCCACGAGCACCTTTACAAGGGAGTAATTGTTTACATTGATGACATCGTCGTCTACTCGCAAACCCATGACGAGCACGTTAAACTGGTGCGCTCCGTATTAAATAAGTTGCGTTCCGCTGAACTTTATGCCAAACTCTCTAAGTGTGAATTTCACCAGGAAAGAATTGACTATTTGGGTTACCGTATCTCCTCTGAGGGAGTTGAAATGGATCCTGCTAAAGTCAAGGCAGTGACGGAGTGGGCCCCTCCCCGTACCCGTAAACAATTGCAAAGTTTTTTAGGATTTGCGAATTTTTACCGCCAATTTATTCCGTCATTCGCTGATATTGCCTTGCCCATTACAAACCTTCTGAAAACAAAAGGCGAAGGCAAATCTCGTCCTGGAACCCCTCTCAAATGGACGATGGAATGTCAGGCCGCTTTCGAAAAGCTTAAACGATTGTTTGCGGCTGAACCTGTTCTTAAACACCCAGATGTGAATTCCCCATTTGTGATTCAGGCGGATGCTAGTGATGTCGCGGTAGGCGCAGTCCTGTTACAACTCAATCAACATGGCCAATTACAACCCTGTGCTTACACATCTCGGAAACTCACTGCGTCCGAACGCGGTTGGGCGATTTGGGAAAAGGAGGCTTTTGCGGTTCGGTGGGCTCTCATGACTTGGCGACATTTTCTTGAGGGTGCCCCACATCCTTTCGAGGTCTGGACGGACCATAAAAATTTGGAAGCTCTTACCTCTTCTCGGAAATTGTCCCCAAGGCAACTTCGTTGGTCTCATTATTTCCATCGTTTCAATTTCCACCTCAAATACATTCCTGGGGGGAAAAATTTTATGGCTGATGCACTTTCCAGATTGCCTCAATATGATGTATCTAAGCTCACCATTGTACAACCGATAATGCCACTCACTTTACCTGCTACTCCAGTATCTAATGTAGCCCAATCTACTGTCCAGACTACTCCACCTGCTGACCTAATTGCTCGTATTAAGGATGAATTACTTACTGATGATTGGTATTCGGCTCATTCTGGTGATTGTACTACCAGAGACGATCTTCCCTGGATTGGTTCTAAAATATATGTTCCTGCTACATTACGTCCTTTTGTCTTGCAACGAGCACACGACTCACGTTTAGCTGGTCATTTCGGCTTCGTTAAAACTATTCATCTTGTCAAGAGACAGTTCTGGTGGCCATCAATGAAGAAGGATGTTGAATCGTATATTGCCAGTTGCCCTGTATGTGCGGCCTCAAAACGTGCGCCGGGTAAGCCACAGGGTCTTCTCCAGTCTGTGGCTACCCCGGAAAGGCCTTGGAAGGAAATTTCAATGGACTTTATAGTTGATCTTCCACCCAGTCAGGGTTATACCGTTATCTGGGTAGTTACCGATCTATTTTCTAAACAAGTTCATTTTGTCCCCTGTACTAAGATTCCTTCTTCCAAATCTCTGGCTAGACTTTTCGTTTCCCATATCTATCGTTTTCATGGGGTCCCGCAACGCATCATCTCCGATAGAGGAACCCAGTTTACTTCCCATTTTTGGAAGGAGTTTCTGAGACTAATTGGCTCCGCCCAAAGCTTAAGCTCCGCCTACCACCCTCAGACGAATGGATCTTGTGAGAGGGTTAATTCCGTCCTCGAACAGTACTTACGCTGTTTTATTAATTTCCAGCAAGATGATTGGGCTGATCTTCTCATACACGCCGAAGTTGCGTATAATAACTCTGTTCACTCCAGTACGAATATGACCCCCTTTAAAATCATCTACGGACAGGACTTTGTACCCATACCCGAACTGCCTCACGTCTCGGTGACAGTTCCCTCTCTGTCTGAATGGTCCTCTCGATTATCTTCTGTTTGGCCGCTTCTCCGGAAAACTTTAAACGATGCCCATGACTCGCACAAATTGTACGCTGATAAGAAACGGGCAGTACCTCCCTCCTACAAAGTTGGTGATCAGGTTTATGTATCTACCAAAAATTTGGATAGCCCCCAAAAATGCAAGAAGCTGGGTCCCAAATTTATTGGGCCTTTCACGATCACCAAAATTATCAGCTCTGTGTCGGTCCGTTTGGATCTCCCCAAGACCTATCGGCGGCTGTACCCTGTATTCCATGTTCACTTACTGAAACCTGCTCGTACCTCTCATCTCCGCAAAAGATTGCCTGATGCTCCTGCGCCTACCTTGGTGGATGGTCATCAGCATTACGAGGTGCGGGACATTTTGGACTCCAGGATTCGCAGAAATAAAACTCAGTTCCTAGTCATGTGGAAAGATTTCCCCCCTTCTCACAACGAATGGGTGGATAGGGAGCATCTCAAAGCTCCTAAACTGGTACGCCAGTTTTATGCCAAGTATCCACACAAACCTTGACTCTTTTTCTTTCTCCTCTCCGTTGTTTTGTCTCTCCCTTCTTCTCTTTCAGGTGTAGCCCCTCGTCTGCCTATTGCTGCCCTAGATTTCCCGCTGTTCCTGGAGGAGGTCCGGATGTCAGTCTCGCTATTTCTGGCTTCGCTGCCATGGAAACGGGGAGGGTGGGGGGTTTGGGGTGAATGTGTTCTGCTGGTGGACAATGTTGATGTTTCGTGTTATCTCCTGCTAACGGACCTGCATTCCAGGATGGTGAAGACCTGCCCACCTGATGTTGGAGATGGCTGCATATTGGACAATGCACAGGGGGGGTTTGGGGATTGGGATGGGCTTAAGCTTAATACTTTCTGTTCGCGCCTAAACTATTCATTCTCAGCTTTACTTGGTCTGTACGCTCTCGTAACTTAGTAAAAGTAGTCTTAACATTTCAAAATAATGTCTAAGTGTGATCTTTCCTGAGTCAACGAAGAAACAGGCCTGACAGATAGATAGATAGATAAATAGATGGATGGATGGATGGATGGATAAATAGATAGATAGACAGACAGACAGACAGACAGCAAAACAGACAGACTAACAGACAGACAGATATGTAGATAGATTGATAGATAGATAGATAGATAGATAGATAGATAGATAGATAGATAGATAGATAGATAGATAGATAGATAGATAGATAGATAGATAGATAGATAGATAGATAGATAGATAGATAGAGAAATAATTCGATCGGTAACTGGTAGATAGTGGATAGATAGATAGAGGATAGATAGATAGATAGATAGATAGATATAGATAGATAGATAGATAGATAGATAGATAGATAGATAGATAGATAGATAGATAGATAGATAGATAGATAAATAATTCGATCGGTAACTGGTAGATAGTGGATAGATAGATAGAGGATGGATAGATAGATAGATATAGATAGATAGATAGATAGATAGATAGATAGATAGATAGATAGATAGATAGATAGATAGACAGACAGACAGACAGACAGACAGACAGACAGACAGACAGGCAGGCAGGTAGATAGAGAGATAGATAGAGAAATAATTCGATCGGTAACTGGTAGATAGTGGATAGATAGATAGATAGATAGATAGATAGATAGATAGATAGATAGATAGATAGATAGATAGATAGATAGATAGATAGATAGATAGACAGATAGACAGAC
>JBDLLF010000030.1:535000-537500 GCA_039707465.1 Rhabdophis nuchalis | reverse complement strand
GATAGATAGATAGATAGATAGATAGATAGATAGATAGATAGATAGGCAGGCAGGCAGGCAGGCAGGCAGGCAGGCAGGCAGGCAGGCAGGCAGGCAGGTAGATAGAGAGATAGATAGAGAAATAATTCGATCGGTAACTGGTAGATAGTGCATAGATAGATAGAGGATAGATAGATAGATAGATAGATAGATAGATAGATAGATAGATAGATAGATAGATAGATAGATAGATAGATAGATAGATAGATAGATAGATAGATAGATAGATAGATAGATAGATAGATAGATAGATAGATAGATAGATAGATAGATAGATAGATAGATAGATAGATAGATAGATAGATAGATAGATAGATGGATAGATAAATAGATAGATAGATAGACAGATAGACAGACAGACAGCAAAACAGACAGACATACAGACAGACAGATATGTAGATAGATAGATAGATAGATAGATAGATAGATGGATGGATGGATGGATGGATGGATGGATGGATGGATGGATGGATGGATGGATGGATGGATGGATGGATGGATGGATGGATGGATGGATGGATGGATGGATGGATGGATGGATAAATAGACAGACAGACAGACAGACAGACAGCAAAACAGACAGACAGACAGACAGACAGACAGACAGACAGACAGACAGACAGACAGACAGACAGACAGACAGACAGACAGATAGATAGATAGATAGATAGATAGATAGATAGATAGAAATAGTGTGGATGGCAGATTGTTGATAAAAGATAGATAGATAGATAAATAGATGGATGGATGGATGGATGGATGGATAAATAGATAGATAGACAGACAGACAGACAGACAGCAAAACAGACAGACTAACAGACAGACAGATATGTAGATAGATTGATAGATAGATAGATAGATAGATAGATAGATAGATAGATAGATAGATAGATAGATAGATAGATAGATAGATAGATAGATAGATAGATAGATAGATAGATAGAGAAATAATTCGATCGGTAACTAATAGATAGTGGATAGATAGATAGAGGATAGATAGATAGATAGATAGATAGATAGATAGATATAGATAGATAGATAGATAGATAGATAGATAGATAGATAGATAGATAGATAGATAGATAGATAGATAGATAGATAGATAGATAGATAGATAGAGAAATAATTCGATCGGTAACTGGTAGATAGTGGATAGATAGATAGAGGATAGATAGATAGATAGATAGATAGATAGATATAGATAGATAGATAGATAGATAGATAGATAGATAGATAGATAGATAGATAGATAGATAGATAGATAGATAGATAGATAGATAGATAGATAGATAGATAGATAGATAGATAGATAGATAGATAGATAGATAGATAGATAGATAGATAGATAGATAGATAGATAGATAGATAGATAGATAGATAGATAGATAGATAGGCAGGCAGGCAGGCAGGCAGGCAGGCCGGCAGGCAGGCAGGCAGGTAGATAGAGAGATAGATAGAGAAATAATTCGATCGGTAACTGGTAGATAGTGGATAGATAGATAGAGGATAGATAGATAGATAGATAGATAGATAGATAGATAGATAGATAGATAGATAGATAGATAGATAGATAGATAGATAGATAGATAGATAGATAGATAGATAGATAGATAGATAGATAGATAGATAGATAGATAGATAGATAGATAGATAGATAGATAGATAGATGGATAGATAAATAGATAGATAGATAGATGGATAGATAAATAGATAGATAGATAGACAGATAGACAGACAGACAGCAAAACAGACAGACATACAGACAGACAGATATGTAGATAGATAGATAGATAGATAGATAGATAGATAGATAGATAGATAGATAGATAGATAGATAGATAGATAGATAGATAGATAGATAGATAGATAGATAGATAGATAGATAGATAGATAGATAGATAGATAGATAGATAGATAGAAATAGTGTGGATGGTAACTGGTAGATAGTTGATAAAAGAAAAATAGATAGATAGATAGATAGATAGATAGATGGATGGATGGATGGATGGATGGATGGATGGATGGATGGATGGATGGATGGATGGATGGATGGATGGATAAATAGACAGACAGACAGACAGACAGACAGACAGACAGACAGCAAAACAGACAGACAGACAGACAGACAGACAGACAGACAGACAAAGGGATAGATAGATAGATAGATAGATAGATAGATAGATAGATAGATAGATAGATAGATAGATAGATAGATAGATAGATAGATAGATAGATAGATAGATAGATAGATAGATAAATAATTCGATCGGTAACTGGTAGATAGTGGATAGATAGATAGAGGATAGATAGATAGATAGATATAGATAGATAGATAGATAGATAGATAGATAGATAGATAGATAGATAGATAGATAGATAGATAGATAGATAGATAGATAGATAGATAGATAGATAGATAGATAGATAGATAGATAGTTAGATAGATAGATAGATAAATAAT
>JBDLLF010000030.1:427500-430000 GCA_039707465.1 Rhabdophis nuchalis | reverse complement strand
ATAGATAGATAGATAGATAGATAGATAGATAGATAGATAGAAATAGTGTGGATGGTAACTGGTAGATAGTTGATAGCAGACAGCAGACAGATGGACGGAACGAAAGACAGACAGACAGACATGTAGGTAGTCAAATAGAATAAATAGACAAAGGGATAGATAGATAGATAGATAGATAGATAGATAGATAGATAGATAGATAGATAGATAGATAGATAGATAGATAGATAGATAGATAGATAGATAGATAGATAGATAGATAGAGAAATAATTCGATCGGTAACTGGTAGATAGTGGATAGATAGATAGAGGATAGATAGATAGATAGATAGATAGATATAGATAGATAGATAGATAGATAGATAGATAGATAGATAGATAGATAGATAGATAGATAGATAGATAGATAGATAGATGGATAGATAAATAGATAGATAGATAGACAGATAGACAGACAGACAGCAAAACAGACAGACATACAGACAGACAGATATGTAGATAGATAGATAGATAGATAGATAGATAGATAGATAGATAGATAGATAGATAGATAGATAGATAGATAGATAGATAGATAGATAGATAGATAGATAGATAGATAGATAGATAGATAGATAGATAGATAGATAGATAGATAGATAGATAGATAGATAGATAGATAGATAGAAATAGTGTGGATGGTAACTGGTAGATAGGTGATAAAAGAAAAATAGATAGATAGATAGATAGATAGATGGATGGATGGATGGATGGATGGATGGATGGATGGATGGATGGATGGATGGATGGATGGATGGATGGATGGATGGATAAATAGACAGACAGACAGACAGACAGACAGCAAAACAGACAGACAGACAGACAGACAGACAGACAGACAGACAGACAGACAAAGGGATAGATAGATAGATAGATAGATAGATAGATAGATAGATAGATAGATAGATAGATAGATAGATAGATAGATAGATAGATAGATAGATAGTTAGATAGATAGATAGATAAATAATTCGATCGGTAACTGGTAGATAGTGGATAGATAGATAGAGGATAGATAGATAGATAGATAGATAGATAGATAGATAGATAGATAGATAGATAGATAGATAGATAGATAGATAGATAGATAGATAGATAGATAGATAGATAGATAGATAGATAGATAGATAGATAGATAGATAGATAGATAGATAGAAATAGTGTGGATGGTAACTGGTAGATAGTTGATAGCAGACAGCAGACAGATGGACGGAACGAAAGACAGACAGACAGACATGTAGGTAGTCAAATAGAATAAATAGACAAAGGGATAGATAGATAGATAGATAGATAGATAGATAGATAGATAGATAGATAGATAGATAGATAGATAGATAGATAGATAGATAGATAGATAGATAGATAGAGAAATAATTCGATCGGTAACTGGTAGATAGTGGATAGATAGATAGAGGATAGATAGATAGATAGATAGATATAGATAGATAGATAGATAGATAGATAGATAGATAGATAGATAGATAGATAGATAGATAGATAGATAGATAGATAGATAGATAGATAGATAGATAGATGGATAGATAAATAGATAGATAGATAGACAGATAGACAGACAGACAGCAAAACAGACAGACATACAGACAGACAGATATGTAGATAGATAGATAGATAGATAGATAGATAGATAGATAGATAGATAGATAGATAGATAGATAGATAGATAGATAGATAGATAGATAGATAGATAGATAGATAGATAGATAGAAATAGTGTGGATGGTAACTGGTAGATAGGTGATAAAAGAAAAATAGATAGATAGATAGATAGATAGATGGATGGATGGATGGATGGATGGATGGATGGATGGATGGATGGATGGATGGATGGATGGATGGATGGATGGATAAATAGACAGACAGACAGACAGACAGACAGACAGCAAAACAGACAGACAGACAGACAGACAGACAGACAGACAGACAGACAGACAGACAGACAAAGGGATAGATAGATAGATAGATAGATAGATAGATAGATAGATAGATAGATAGATAGATAGATAGATAGATAGATAGATAGATAGATAGATAGATAGATAGATAGATAAATAATTCGATCGGTAACTGGTAGATAGTGGATAGATAGATAGAGGATAGATAGATAGATAGATAGATAGATAGATATAGATAGATAGATAGATAGATAGATAGATAGATAGATAGATAGATAGATAGATAGATAGATAGACAGACAGACAGACAGACAGACAGACAGACAGACAGACAGACAGGCAGGCAGGCAGGTAGATAGAGAGATAGATAGAGAAATAATTCGATCGGTAACTGGTAGATAGTGGATAGATAGATAGATAGATAGATAGATAGATAGATAGATAGATAGATAGATAGATAGATAGATAGATAGATAGATAGATAGATAGATAGATAGATAGATAGATAGATAGATAGATAGATAGATAGATAGATAGATAGATAGATAG
>JBDLLF010000030.1:405000-407500 GCA_039707465.1 Rhabdophis nuchalis | reverse complement strand
CTGGTAGATAGTGGATAGATAGATAGAGGATAGATAGATAGATAGATAGATAGATAGATATAGATAGATAGATAGATAGATAGATAGATAGATAGATAGATAGATAGATAGATAGATAGATAGATAGATAGATAGATAGATAGATGGATAGATAAATAGATAGATAGATAGACAGATAGACAGACAGACAGCAAAACAGACAGACATACAGACAGACAGATATGTAGATAGATAGATAGATAGATAGATAGATAGATAGATAGATAGATAGATAGATAGATAGATAGATAGATAGATAGATAGATAGATAGATAGATAGATAGATAGATAGATAGATAGATAGATAGATAGATAGATAGATAGAAATAGTGTGGATGGTAACTGGTAGATAGGTGATAAAAGAAAAATAGATAGATAGATAGATAGATGGATGGATGGATGGATGGATGGATGGATGGATGGATGGATGGATGGATGGATGGATGGATGGATGGATGGATGGATGGATGGATGGATGGATGGATAAATAGACAGACAGACAGACAGACAGACAGACAGACAGACAGACAGACAGACAGACAGACAGACAGACAGACAGACAGACAGATAGATAGATAGATAGATAGATAGATAGAAATAGTGTGGATGGCAGATTGTTGATAAAAGATAGATAGATAGATAAATAGATGGATGGATGGATGGATGGATAAATAGATAGATAGACAGACAGACAGACAGACAGCAAAACAGACAGACTAACAGACAGACAGATATGTAGATAGATAGATAGATAGATAGATAGATAGATAGATAGATAGATAGATAGATAGATAGATAGATAGATAGATAGATAGATAGATAGATAGATAGATAGATAGATAGATAGATAGATAGATAGATAGATAGATAGATAGATAGATAGATAGATAGATAGAAATAGTGTGGATGGTAACTGGTAGATAGTTGATAAAAGAAAAATAGATAGATAGATAGATAGATAGATAGATAGATAGATAGATAGATGGATGGATGGATGGATGGATGGATGGATGGATGGATGGATGGATGGATGGATGGATGGATGGATGGATGGATGGATGGATGGATGGATGGATAAATAGACAGACAGACAGACAGACAGACAGCAAAACAGACAGACAGACAGACAGACAGACAGACAGACAGACAGACAGACAGACAGACAGACAGACAGACAGACAGACAGACAGACAGATAGATAGATAGATAGATAGATAGATAGATAGGCAGGCAGGCAGGCAGGCAGGCAGGCAGGCAGGCAGGCAGGCAGGCAGGCAGGCAGGTAGATAGAGAGATAGATAGAGAAATAATTCGATCGGTAACTGGTAGATAGTGGATAGATAGATAGAGGATAGATAGATAGATAGATAGATAGATAGATAGATAGATAGATAGATAGATAGATAGATAGATAGATAGATAGATAGATAGATAGATAGATAGATAGATAGATAGATAGATAGATAGATAGATAGATAGATGGATAGATAAATAGATAGATAGATAGACAGATAGACAGACAGACAGCAAAACAGACAGACATACAGACAGACAGATATGTAGATAGATAGATAGATAGATAGATAGATAGATAGATAGATAGATAGATAGATAGATAGATAGATAGATAGATAGATAGATAGATAGATAGATAGATAGATAGATAGATAGATAGATAGATAGATAGATAGATAGATAGATAGATAGATAGATAGATAGATAGATAGATAGATAGATAGATAGAAATAGTGTGGATGGTAACTGGTAGATAGTTGATAAAAGAAAAATAGATAGATAGATAGATAGATAGATAGATAGATAGATAGATGGATGGATGGATGGATGGATGGATGGATGGATGGATGGATGGATGGATGGATGGATGGATGGATGGATGGATGGATGGATGGATGGATGGATGGATGGATGGATGGATGGATAAATAGACAGACAGACAGACAGACAGACAGACAGACAGACAGACAGACAGACAGACAGATAGATAGATAGATAGATAGATAGATAGATAGATAGATAGAAATAGTGTGGATGGCAGATTGTTGATAAAAGATAGATAGATAGATAAATAGATGGATGGATGGATGGATGGATAAATAGATAGATAGACAGACAGACAGACAGACAGACAGACAGCAAAACAGACAGACTAACAGACAGACAGATATGTAGATAGATAGATAGATAGATAGATAGATAGATAGATAGATAGATAGATAGATAGATTGATAGATAGATAGATAGATAGATAGATAGATAGATAGATAGATAGATAGATAGATAGATAGATAGATAGATAGATAGATAGATAGATAGAGAAATAATTCGATCGGTAACTGGTAGATAGTGGATAGATAGATAGAGGATAGATAGATAGATAGATAGATAGATAGATAGAGATAGATAGATAGATAGATAGATAGATAGATAGATAGATAGATAG
>JBDLLF010000030.1:387500-390000 GCA_039707465.1 Rhabdophis nuchalis | reverse complement strand
AGATAGATAGATAGATAGATAGATAGATAGATAGATAGATATGCAGGCAGGCTGGCAGGTTGGCAGGCAGACAGGCAGGCAGGCAGGCAGGCAGATATGTAGATAGATAGATAGATAGATAGATAGATAGATAGATAGATAGATAGATAGATAGATAGATAGATAGATAGATAGATAGATAGATAGATAGATAGATAGATAGATAGATAGATAGATAGATAGATAGATGATAGATAGATAGATAGATAGATAGATAGATAGATAGATAGATAGATAGATAGATAGATAGATAGATAGATAGATAGATAGATAGATAGATAGATAGATAGATAGATAGATAGATAGATAGATAGAAATAGTGTGGATGGTAACTGGTAGATAGTTGATAAAAGAAAAATAGATAGATAGATAGATGGATGGATGGATGGATGGATGGATGGATGGATGGATGGATGGATGGATGGATGGATGGATGGATGGATGGATGGATGGATGGATGGATGGATGGATGGATAAATAGACAGACAGACAGACAGACAGACAGACAGCAAAACAGACAGACAGACAGACAGACAGACAGACAGACAGACAGACAGACAGACAGACAGATAGATAGATAGATAGATAGAAATAGTGTGGATGGCAGATTGTTGATAAAAGATAGATAGATAGATAAATAGATGGATGGATGGATGGATGGATAAATAGATAGATAGACAGACAGACAGACAGACAGACAGACAGACAGACAGCAAAACAGACAGACTAACAGACAGACAGATATGTAGATAGATAGATAGATAGATAGATAGATAGATAGATAGATAGATAGATAGATAGATAGATAGATAGATAGATAGATAGATAGATAGATAGAGAAATAATTCGATTGGTAACTGGTAGATAGTGGATAGATAGATAGAGGATAGATAGATAGATAGATAGATAGATAGATAGATATAGATAGATAGATAGATAGATAGATAGATAGATAGATAGATAGATAGATAGATAGATAGATAGATAGAGAAATAATTCGATCGGTAACTGGTAGATAGTGGATAGATAGATAGAGGATAGATAGATAGATAGATATAGATATATAGATAGATAGATAGATAGATAGATAGATAGATAGATAGATAGATAGATAGATAGATAGATAGATGATAGATAGATAGATAGATAGATAGATAGATAGATAGATAGATAGATAGATAGATAGATAGATAGATAGATAGATAGATAGATAGATAGATAGATAGATAGAAATAGTGTGGATGGTAACTGGTAGATAGTTGATAAAAGAAAAATAGATAGATAGATAGATGGATGGATGGATGGATGGATGGATGGATGGATGGATGGATGGATGGATGGATGGATGGATGGATGGATGGATGGATAAATAGACAGACAGACAGACAGACAGACAGACAGCAAAACAGACAGACAGACAGACAGACAGACAGACAGACAGACAGACAGACAGACAGACAGATAGATAGATAGATAGATAGAAATAGTGTGGATGGCAGATTGTTGATAAAAGATAGATAGATAGATAAATAGATGGATGGATGGATGGATGGATAAATAGATAGATAGACAGACAGACAGACAGACAGACAGACAGACAGCAAAACAGACAGACTAACAGACAGACAGATATGTAGATAGATAGATAGATAGATAGATAGATAGATAGATAGATAGATAGATAGATAGATAGATAGATAGATAGATAGAGAAATAATTCGATTGGTAACTGGTAGATAGTGGATAGATAGATAGAGGATAGATAGATAGATAGATAGATAGATAGATAGATATAGATAGATAGATAGATAGATAGATAGATAGATAGATAGATAGATAGATAGATAGATAGATAGATAGATAGATAGATAGATAGAGAAATAATTCGATCGGTAACTGGTAGATAGTGGATAGATAGATAGAGGATAGATAGATAGATAGATATAGATATATAGATAGATAGATAGATAGATAGATAGATAGATAGATAGATAGATAGATAGATAGATAGATAGATAGATAGATAGATAGATAGATAGATAGATAGATAGATAGATAGATAGATAGATAGATAGATAGATAGATAGATAGATAGATAGGCAGGCAGGCAGGCAGGCAGGCAGGCAGGTAGATAGAGAGATAGATAGAGAAATAATTCGATCTGTAACTGGTAGATAGTGGATAGATAGATAGAGGATAGATAGATAGATAGATAGATAGATAGATAGATAGATAGATAGATAGATAGATAGATAGATAGATAGATAGATAGATAGATAGATAGATAGATAGATAGATAGATAGATAGATAGATAGATAGATAGATAGATAGATAGATAGATAGATAGATAGATGGATAGATAAATAGATAGATAGATAGATGGATAGATAAATAGATAGATAGATAGACAGATAGACAGACAGACAGCAAAACAGACAGACATACAGACAGACAGATATG
>JBDLLF010000030.1:360000-362500 GCA_039707465.1 Rhabdophis nuchalis | reverse complement strand
AGACAGACAGACAGACAGACAGACAGACAGACAGACAGACAGACAGACAGACAGACAGACAGACAGACAGACAGACAGACAGATAGATAGATAGATAGATAGATAGATAGATAGATAGATAGATATGCAGGCAGGCTGGCAGGTTGGCAGGCAGACAGGCAGGCAGGCAGGCAGGCAGATATGTAGATAGATAGATAGATAGATAGATAGATAGATAGATAGATAGATAGATAGATAGATAGATAGATAGATAGATAGATAGATAGATAGATAGATAGATAGATAGATAGATAGATAGATAGATAGATAGATAGATAGATAGATAGATAGATAGATAGATAGATAGATAGATAGATAGATAGATAGATAGATAGATAGATAGATAGATAGATAGATAGATAGATAGATAGATAGATAGATAGATAGATAGATAGATAGATAGATAGATAGATAGATAGATAGATAGATAGATAGATAGATAGATAGATAGATAGATAGATAGATAGATAGATAGATAGATAGATAGATAGATAGATAGATAGATAGATAGATAGATAGATAGATAGATAGATAGATAGATAGATAGATAGATAGATAGATAGATAGATAGATAGATAGATAGATAGATAGATAGATAGATAGATAGATAGATAGATAGATAGATAGATAGATAGATAGAAATAGTGTGGATGGTAACTGGTAGATAGTTGATAAAAGAAAAATAGATAGATAGATAGATGGATGGATGGATGGATGGATGGATGGATGGATGGATGGATGGATGGATGGATGGATGGATGGATGGATGGATGGATGGATGGATGGATGGATGGATGGATAAATAGACAGACAGACAGACAGACAGACAGACAGCAAAACAGACAGACAGACAGACAGACAGACAGACAGACAGACAGACAGACAGACAGATAGATAGATAGATAGATAGAAATAGTGTGGATGGCAGATTGTTGATAAAAGATAGATAGATAGATAAATAGATGGATGGATGGATGGATGGATAAATAGATAGATAGACAGACAGACAGACAGACAGACAGACAGACAGACAGACAGACAGCAAAACAGACAGACTAACAGACAGACAGATATGTAGATAGATAGATAGATAGATAGATAGATAGATAGATAGATAGATAGATAGATAGATAGATAGATAGATAGATAGATAGATAGATAGATAGATAGATAGATAGATAGAGAAATAATTCGATTGGTAACTGGTAGATAGTGGATAGATAGATAGAGGATAGATAGATAGATAGATAGATAGATAGATAGATAGATAGATAGATAGATATAGATAGATAGATAGATAGATAGATAGATAGATAGATAGATAGATAGATAGATAGATAGATAGATAGATAGATAGATAGATAGATAGATAGATAGATAGAGAAATAATTCGATCGGTAACTGGTAGATAGTGGATAGATAGATAGAGGATAGATAGATAGATATAGATAGATAGATAGATAGATAGATAGATAGATAGATAGATAGATAGATAGATAGATAGATAGATAGATAGATAGATAGATAGATAAATAATTCGATCGGTAACTGGTAGATAGTGGATAGATAGATAGAGGATAGATAGATAGATAGATAGATAGATAGATATAGATAGATAGATAGATAGATAGATAGATAGATAGATAGATAGATAGATAGATAGATAGATAGATAGATAGATAGACAGACAGACAGACAGACAGACAGACAGACAGACAGACAGACAGACAGACAGACAGACAGACAGACAGACAGACAGACAGGCAGGCAGGCAGGTAGATAGAGAGATAGATAGAGAAATAATTCGATCGGTAACTGGTAGATAGTGGATAGATAGATAGAGGATAGATAGATAGATAGATAGATAGATAGATAGATAGATAGATAGATAGATAGATAGATAGATAGATAGATAGATAGATAGATAGATAGATAGATAGATAGATAGATGGATAGATAAATAGATAGATAGACAGACAGACAGACAGACAGACAGACAGACAGACAGACAGACAGACAGACAGACAGACAGACAGACAGACAGACAGACAGACAGACAGACAGACAGACAGACAGACAGACAGATAGATAGATAGATAGATAGATAGATAGATAGATAGATAGATAGATATGCAGGCAGGCTGGCAGGTTGGCAGGCAGACAGGCAGGCAGGCAGGCAGGCAGATATGTAGATAGATAGATAGATAGATAGATAGATAGATAGATAGATAGATAGATAGATAGATAGATAGATAGATAGATAGATAGATAGATAGATAGATAGATAGATAGATAGATAGATAGATAGATAGATAGATAGATAGATAGATAGATAGATAGATAGATAGATAGATAGATAGATAGATAGATAGATAGATAGATAGATAGATAGATAGATAGATAGATAGATAGATAGATAGATAGATAGATAGATAGATAGATAGAGAAATAATTCGATTGG